>MNCI01023672.1:213221-239092 GCA_015680685.1 Gnetum montanum | reverse complement strand
TTTGGTTTTAACGATCTATACCATACTTTAGCTTGGTCAATGAGTGTCATAGGAAAGAGCTTCAGTTTTTGCCAACTGTTATCAATGTTATTCCATGTGCAGGCATCGTAGAAGGCTAGTAAGTGTTGTTGCGGATCTAATTCATAACCTCCTGAAAATTTGGGAAAGTTGTTTAAATCAAACCTAGGTAGACGACTCTCTTTACGATGCCTACGTGAGATTCAAACAGCCTCTTGTATTTGCGTTAAGCTTGTAGTGGCCAGTGGGGGTTCATCATCATCAGGTAAGTTAGGCTTTTGTGTGTTGTGATGACGTTGTTTTTGTTCATTCTTATAGGAAACTCCCACTTCAAGTTGTATACTCCAATCTTCATCATCATATAACTCATTGGTTCTCCAATGAACTTCCTCACTAAGTGTGGCATTATTATCATCTTGTAGGAGAGGCATTGTTGTGTGTGAATTTATGTGACCTTTTTATAATTTCTTCTTTTTAAGAGATACATCGTTAAGTTCTTTACAACAACCTTGTATGATATAACTAATCTAGATAACTAGCACCATCCCCAGCAACGACACCAATGATGAGTGGCGAGGTACCCCTACACTCAACCATACGAAACAAGCGTCGCACGCGCGATCCGGTCGAACTCCATAGATGGACTAGTTGTGGCACCTAGATAGTTAGCCTTAGGTCATAGTTCGCTGTCTTCCCACCTAGACTAGTTTTGCATATGTCACGTATGGTTTAGTCTAGATGAGATGTATGATGTGTTCCTAATGTATGCTACTCCTGAAGGCAATGGAAAATAATATTTAACTAAACTAAACTAGGAGGAAAAGGTAAAGAAATATAATCTAGCCTAAGTGCGACGAGCAACCGATTCCTTGATCAACCGTACACATCTTGGACTTTGTGCACGACTACCACTAGGACTACCAAGCATAGGCCTAGGTATGCCACTAGGATTACCAAGCGCAGATCCCAAATACGCCACTGGGTTACCAAGCATAGATTCCCTTACCTACACCACTGGGCTACCAAGCAGTCACACTTAAATGCTCATAATCAAGTCGTACTCGTTCCGCTTCTAGGAGTTTAAGGGTGAGAGACTAATTGTGATGAGCAACCGATTCCTTAACTAGCCGTACACATCCGTAGATGCTCGTAGTCAAGTCATACTCACACCGCACTATGAAAGCAATAAATAACAAATAAATAAACTAAGTGAATGCTGCAATGATGAAGTAATATCGATCTTTATTGCTAATCATGTGCGTGTCCAAGTACAACACACTCGAATAAAGACATCGTGCAATCACATTCACCACACTGCGGGTAGACAAGGGAAAAATTCTAACTCTGGAAGGATCAAACTGCCAAAGCTTCACTACTCTCAACTGGGATACCCAAATGAGGGAGAGTTGCCTATTATTTATAGTCATGGTGGTGGACTGCGATATCACGTACGCGATATCGTAGGGGAAGATGCGATATCGCGTATTGTGCGAACTACATCTCATCACTTAGTGAGATGATAATCCCTAGCATCAGTATCTTGCACAACATACTAAGCATGATGTTCTTGAAGACCCCATTGTATAAGCATTTGTTGGAGCATTGTAAGAATGAATTTATTAGATGGCAACATAATGTTGTGCTCCATGTCACACCATAGCAGTTATTCATCTTGATGTAGGATGAACATGAAATTGGGTACATACTCATCAAGATGAGTATATACCACTAGATATTGTTGCAGCACCAGCTAATGAGCTCCATCAGACCTAGGCAGAGAAGCACTCATAAGACAAGAAGAAATTTTCAATTAGATGATAAAAAATGTATTGTGCTTTTAAATTTTGTTGTAGTAATTATAAAATATGATATGACTCTAAGGTTTATTTCAATGATTTTGAATGATTTCTAATAAATCCTAGATAGTGCATGAAACAACCAAAAGGTCCCTAGCAATGGTGCCAATGATGAGTGGTGATGTACCCCTATGCCTAACCATACAAATCAGTAAGGAATTTATGCATGATTTTTTTGAATTCCATGGACCTATAGTTCTCTAGTGCACTAGTTACAGGCACTCAAAAAATATTCTAATTCTAGAGAGAAAAAATTGCAAGAGCTTCACTACTTTAACTAAAAAATAATATGGAAAATGTAAGCTCAAGCACTATATTTATAAGCTAGTGTATATCTTGCAACATTGGATATTTGACATTACATCTTGGCTTTGACATCGAATACCCAACATCAAGGCTCCAACATTAGATACCTGACATTGGAGCACACATGAAAACATGATTCATCATCATCCAACTAAAGCATAACAAAAAATAAATTGGCAATAGGAGAAGTGTTATGCAGCTTCAAAGGGGAAATAATTCAATAACCCCTTATTCTTGCGAGGCCAAAGAGACAACGAGGATCCCTTGTCTAGGGGTTCTCATTTCACTGACTCTTCTCCCCTTAGTTTCAATGAAGGGGGCTTGAACTAGAATTTATAGTTCACTATAAAATATCATAGTTTAGGAAAGAATGGATCCTGTGATCATGGGGGATCCAAAGATAGGAGTCATGATAGGGACAAGGATAGGCATCATGATGATGATCATGGCTATGACCATTGGAGATAGGCACCATGGTTCTAGTCCTTCTTACTCTTCTTCTTCATCATCTTCTTCATCCTTCTAAACCTCTAACCAAATTTGTAGAGGGTGTGATTGTGATGGAGGTGATCAGTGGGATAGAAATGATTATGATCGTAGGGCCCACTAGGATGATCGAGATTAGGGGCATGGATATTCAAGGGAGGTCCACCATCATGAGAGAAGGAAAAGTAGATGGAATCATAGGCATCATGGCCATCATAGAGCCCATGACTATGATGAGCCTTTGCTTGCCACTTAAAACATGCTGAATATTGTAAAGGAAATTAGAATTCCAATAAGGCATGTGAAATATAGTTGAATAAAGCACTTGGATATGAGCAATATCCTCAAGTTTGAGGAGCAATACAATTTATATTTGTAGAATTATCTCCAAACCTTTCATGATGCTTGTTCCTTATAGAACATAGAAAATAAATGACAAAAACTTAGGTTTTTCCCTAACATACTCATAAAAGAAGTAGAAAGTTGGTACTACTCCTTGGAGTCAGAATCAATCTGTAGATGAAATATGATGCTTGAATGATTTAATGACAAATATCATATGTACTCTTGAGTTTCCAACTTGAGAAAGTAGATCCAAGGTTGGAGACAAGAAACACATGAACCCTTGGATGCAACCATGTCCTAGTATTATTCTATTTTACATAGATGTCCTAGATATGCTTATTCTCAAAGGGAGTAGATTTACCATATCATAAATGGGCTCTGATTAGAAATGAGGAGAAATCTTGGGATCTATGCCCAAGTGAGACTGTTAGAACTAAGATCCCATCAGATCCAAAGGTTCATTAAGTAGGTTACTAAAGAAGAAGGAAATCTCAAAAAGAGAGAAAGTTCAAAGGAGTACAATCAAGATCCTCCTATCAAAAAAAGGGAAGTTTGGTTTGTTGATTATGAGGAGGAGGCACCACTTGATGAAGTGGTGTAGCAAAAAACCTTTCCAATTCAAAAATATATATTCAAAATTTTAGCTAAGGTAGATAAAATGTGGGAATCTTTGAATGAAAAGTTTCAAATAGCTCTTAAAATAGTAAAGGCATCCAAATAGCAAAGTAGTCATTATGATCATAGGAGAAGGAAGTAAGCTAAACATGCCCACCAGAGGGGTAAGGGCAAAGTTGCTACCATAAAAGAGGTTGTGGAGTCTGAATCAGATGATGAAGGTGGATGTAACATCTACCAATACAAACATCCTAAGGGATTTTGCCTTGTTTTGTCACACGTGCAAGAATTTGAGATGTATGCTTTGAATTCTAGATTGGCAAGAAGGAAAGCACTTAGAAGATTACTTTATCCTCAAGGAAACCCAAGGTAGTTTCACCAAAAACAAGCGTATTACCCATGTGGTGCTTCACCATAATTGTTTGAGTAGTATCATTAGTGACAACACCCATAATCATGGGGGATGCCACCGCCAAGACAATAGTATCCTTACAAATCCATATGTGTACTATGTTCAACAATCCATGTCTTTGCATGACTCTTCCAATCATGCTTTTTTTTAGCATCACTACTACCCTCCTAAGTACTATAGAGCTCATTCTCCATCTTCAAGAGGGAATTCTTCATATCCTTATCATCCTCCTCATCCTTTTTCTCATGTCCCTCTTCCCTCAACCCAATTACTAGCTTCTCCATCAATGTAGGATGACATTTCAAACCAACTGCAGTAACGTAACACTACTAAGGTCATTAACTTACAACTGGCTTCTTCATTAAGTGGTTCAGAACCTAGACCTAGAAAAAGATCATTCTTCTAAACCAATAGCCCTACAAAGTCCTCATAGATCCATGTAGCTGATAACCCTACTTCTTCCTCATCATCTACATTGAATTTTTTTGAGTCCCCTTCAAACCAATCAACTATCAAAGTGCATGCTATCATGTTAACCCATGTAGTAACTAATTGGATAAAGGCTATTCACCTTCCTAGGAAAAGATTTGATCTTGGAAGTCCCTTAATTTATCTTCAAATTGCTAGGAATGAGCATTGAAAAGCCCTTTTGGATTTAGGTTTTGGTATTAATCTGATTTCTTATGAGATGTACAAAGCCTAGAACTTGGTTCCACTCAAGAAGAGTAACATATACCTAGAGTTGGTAGACCAATCCATCATTATTCCCTTGGGACTGGTGGAGGACATTATAACTACTATCTATTGGTGGTCCTACCCTATTGACTTTCTAGTGATCCATGTTGACAATTCTAAGGAGGACTTTCCAATCATTATGGGAAGGGCTTGACTAAGTACTATTGATGCATAGTTGGGAATCATAGATCTTTCTTTGAAGATTTTTAAAGAAAATGCATTTGAAAAGATCAAGAAGAAGAGAGTTCCATGCATCACATACAATGATATAGGGTGTAACTGTGTGTAAAAACTATGGGCCATAGAAAGCACATCAATCACAACATGTAGATAGTATGTAGATGAATCTAAAATTCAAAGGTGCCTATATGCAACAACCACAAAATAGGAGGGCACCCAATGGCTAACAACTAATCTTGAAAGAAACATACTTTGCATGGAAGTAATTGAGAGCTTAACTAGTGCCTATGTTGAAGGTATGGATGAACTGGTGCAAGTTCATTACCAACTCTCCAATAATGAACCTGATGATACTTATTGGGGAGAGTTGGAAATTTCTAAAAATTTTAAATAGTATCCCTTAGAGTTGAAAACTCTACCTGCCATCATGGAGTATGCTTTTTTGAAAAATGGTAAGCTAGTAATAATTGATATCAACCTTGCTCTTGAGTAGAAAGAGAAGTTATTGAATGTAGCTAGTAAATGGCCAACAACCTTTGCTTGGTCATATCTTGAATTCACTAGGATTGATCCTCGAATATGCCAACATTACATCTATACTAACCCTTCCATCAAGCCAAAGAGGTAGTTGTAGTGGTGGCTAAATTCCAAATTAAATTAGATCATCAAGGAGGAAATTCAATAACTCTTCAAGGCATGGTTCATCTATGCAATTGTAGATAGTGAGTGATTTAGTCAACTTGTGATTGTGCCAAGGATATATGGTAAGTGAAGTGTGTGTGTTAATTTCAAGATTTTGAACATGGCAACCTATAAAGATCATTTTTCATTGTCATGTGTGGGATGCTATTTCTAGGCATTATTTCTATAGATTTTTGAATAGTTATAGTGGGTATAACCAAATTGATATCACATCGAAAGATTAGGCCAAAACTACATTAACAAGTTCCTAGGGGACTTTTGCTTATAGAAAGATGTCATTTGGTCTATGCAATACCCCTGCAACTTTTCAACACCTTTTCCTTAGCATTTTTCAATAGTAAATTGGTAGTGGGATGGAAGTCTTCAGGGATGACTTCTCTAATTATGATGCTATGTTTGAGCAAGTCTTGGAACACCTTGAAAAAGTGCTAAAAAGGTGAAAGAAGACTAACCTCTGGCTTAATTGGCAAAAGGGCCATCTGATGATCTAAGAGGACATCATGCTGGGGAAAATCTTGTAGAAATCCCAATGCAAGTAGATCCTAGCATCAAAAAGGAATAGACATAGTGGTGTTATGGAGTTGATCATAAAAAGTTTAGTTCACTAACCACTATGAAATGTTCATACTTCTAAATTGTGTCCTTTCATCTTAATCCAACAGTAAAGTCAAGAAAAATCAAAGCTTTATCCACCTGTGTGTGTGCCACTATAAGTGGTAGATTTCTGGTCAACCTTCCACAATTGATCTATCTTGAGATAGAGAAGCGATTTAAGGAAAATGAATGTGGAAGGAAGACATTACCCTTCCCTTGTATCAGCCAAAAATTATGCAAGAGAAAAGAAATAAGATAGTACACAAATGATGCCATTTGATGTGCTCTGACTGTCTCTTAGGAAAAAATGATGAAGGATAAGTTGCTTGCTAAAGTCATCCAAGAAGAGAAGCAGCAACCATTACCTTTACCAACCACTCATGAAACAACACTGGAGGCTTGCATTGCCATTGAGCGCATGCGCAAACTTTGAGAGTAGCTCTTGTAGTAGTAAGAGCAGCAAACAAGAATGAGCAGTGGTGATCCATTTGTGTATCACCTAGTGATGAGCCACCTTAATGAAGTGGCTCGAACCATAAACTAGATGGAAGAAGATGGGCCAATTTTCTTAGCCCAAATAATGTAGCTATCCACAAGATCAAATCCTAGTGCTTGAGAGGTAACGATATCTCTCTCTCAATAGTAGTAATTCATAAAATTTTTTGGGAACACAGGTACTTTTTCTATGAATTTGGAGGATAGAAAGGGAACAACTATCTTGGTGATGTAGCACCATGGGTAGGAGACAATGGTAGAGGTAGCTATTGATAGAATTCTCAAAGTACTTACTGCACCTATGACATTGGTAGCAGACATTTCTACATTAAGAGATGTGTAGACTATGAATGATCCTTGGAGTAAGTAGGAGAAGATCAAGGCACTATTGGACATCTTTCCTCTTCCATCAAAAGTTGCAGCTACCACAGGATAATCATAATCATCTCAAACACCACATCCACTTGAAGTAGGAGAACGTCCTTCAAAACCTCAAGAGCCTCCAGCACCTAGGATTTTTTGATCTTCTTCATTGTCTTTGCACTATTAGAGAAATTTTGTTTGTAAATTTTTTCCTAGTGTTTACTTTTATTGTCTTAAATATCAATTTTTTTGTAATCATTGTAAAATCATATACATGGACACTTAGTTTTTATTATTTTATTTGTGTTTTTGTTTTGTTAGTTAGTAATCCCATACCTTTCCAAATTTTGTAAAGAACTTAAGGATGAGTTTTCATTCAATCGTGGGTGTATGATGAGTCGTATTGTTTGACCATGTCAATGACATCCTATCGATGTGATCCCATCAATGGGATCTCATCAATGTAGGGTTTGACCCACCTTATTTTTTCCTATAAATGTGCATCTTCCATTGCATTTATAGCATCAGATCTCATATTTATAATAAAGTTCTTATAGTTTTTCTATTTAGAAGTTAGAATATTTTCTAAGTGCCTTCAATAGTAGTCAAAGAGTGTACAGATCTTTATTTGAACACTGTTGTACCTGAGCACTTTAGTATGTGTGGCAATAAACAAGATCTTTCTAATCAAACCTTGCAACACTTAGACTAGCTTAATTTTTTCCTTTAAGAATTTAATATTTTGAGCAATTTTCTTTAATTTTTTAAGTGATTAATGTAATTAATTAAGATAAATTAAATAGTAAGCATAAGTATGACCACTTTGAGCTACATGTAACACTTGGTAATCCTAGTAGTGCTTAATGTTTGGTAATCTAGTAGTGTTATACGTGTTCATGAGGTGTATAGCAAGTGGGAATGGATGCTTATGTTAGGATTAGTTAAGTGTTAGCTAATTAGATTAATTTAGCAATTAAATACTTTATTCTTTATTCTTAGGTAAGTTAGAATATAAAAGATAAAATGATAAAAATCACATACCTTAGTTACACTTAACCATACCATTAAACTTTACAAGTGGAACTTGCAAGACAATGATTTCAACAGTTAGTTTCACCTCTTAGAATCAGTGTACGAAGAAACCTAAAGTCTTTGGAATTTGACTAGATCACTAAGTGAACACTGGTAATTCATATGGTTTGGCATAGGGTATACTCATTTCTCATCAACTTGGGATTATAAAATTGATGATATCTAGACTATCCATCCTCATCCAAAATATATATTTTTGAATCAAATGTGTTCATCCAAATATAGTTGTTTTGCATCAAGTTTTTCTTGGATAGTGAATTAACCCTTTAGCAAGAAGAATGTGGATAAATAGTAGCACTAAATAGAGTATTTGCCTAAAATTAAAACAAGTACGGTTAATCATGATCTTCAAGTGTATATCTTCATATCCTTTTTAAAAAATTTGTGATACTTTTTATATTCTTGCTCCATAATATGGTCAAAATGTTCCAACACATATTCCACCCTACTTTGCATTGCTTAGCCTTGTTTCACTATGATTTAGCCTTATGTGACCTCATTTTTCTCTATCTTTACAATATTCTATAGTATTTAATGATTTTTTCACACTAGTTCTACTTAATGTGCTTTTGGTTGATGTGCAAAACTAGAGTATGGATACTTGGGCATGATTTAGCTTACCTATGAACCTGAATGGACTTTATGATGATTTCAAGTGATCCATTGATCTTAGTTACCTAGATATTTAGCCTATGAGCTTGTTTAACCACATAGCCCTTATAGAAAATCCTCTCAAATGGCATCTTATTAGTTTGTGATAAGATCATGAAACTCTACCAAGTTGGTTTCATTTGAGCTATTAATTATGTTGATTGGATGTCCAAAATAATGGTAGTTCCTAAGAAAAATGGGATAATATATATTTGCATCAATTTCCAAGACCTAAACAAGGATATGATCAAAGATGATTTTCCTTTATCTAGTATCAACCAACTCATTGATACTACAATTGGACATGCCTTGTTGTCCTTCATGGATGAGTTTTCTAAATACAACCAAGTTTGGATTAACCTAGAGCATCAATTTTATACAAACTCCATGACCCCATGGGAAATATTTTGTTATATCATGATGTCATTTTGTTTAAAGAATACAAGTGTAATCTATCAATGAGTGATGACCTACATATGTAGTGGCTACATGCTAGGGATACTTCATGATTATGTTGATGGCATAGTGGTCAAGTCTAAAATAATCAATGACCATGCACATGACCTTGATCTAGTACTTAAATGATATCTCAAATACGAACTTAGGTTCAATCCTACGAAGTGTTTCTTTGATGTTAAAACTAATAAGATGCTTAGTTTCATAGTATTTGAAGCTAGGATACATGTTGATCCTAATAAGGTTAAAGCCATAACCAATTTGTCAGCACCTAATAACCTTCAAGAGCTAAGGAGGTTACAAGGTAGATTGCAATTTATCCATAGGTTCATCTCAAGGCTTATAGATAAGCTACAACCCATGCAACACTTGCATAAGAAAAGATTTCATTATGAGTGGACTAACGAGTGCTAAGAAGCCTTTGACAACATTAAGCAAGAGCTAGTTCAAATACCCACTATGTATTCACCACAAAAGAACAAACCCTTTCACATCTTCCTTGCAATATCTGATAAATCCATAGCCTCTCTTCTCTATTAGAAATAAGATCAAATTTAGAATTTAATAGAACATCGAAGGACTAATGTTCCCTTATTTAGAATTTTTATAGTCACTATTGACACCGCCCCTCAAAAGGAGTGATACGACGAGATCAAATTTTACCTAATGCATGATGAATCTTCATAGAACCTGATTGCTTCTCAAAGGGACATTGTATGTAAAAGATCAAAATAATATGTCATTGTAGTTGATAATAAATTATGTTAAAATTCCTATGATGACATATTTTTGGTGTGCTTGGGAAAAATTGAAGCTTGCATAGTTCTTGAGCAAGTTCATGAAGGTGCATGAGAGGGACATATAAGACCTAGAGCCATGACCGCAAAGATTAAATGGTTAGGATATTATTGACCCTATATAAAAAGAAATTACTTGCAAAAGCTTAAATATTATGATGCCTATAAACAACATAGCAACTTAATACATGTGCCACCAATTGAGTTACATACTAATCAAATCACATGGCCTTTCCAATGATGGAATATTAACATTATGATACTCATAATGCCTAAGTATTTTGTAAGGAATAGCTCCATCATCATCACAACTAAATATTTTACAAAGTGGGTTGAGGCTATTTATCTAAGGAAAAAACATCCCTACAAGTCTGTAAATTCATATTAGATAATATAGTAGCTTATTTTGGCATACCTCTAATTATAGTAATAGAAAATGGACCACATTTCAATAGCTAAGAAACACAAGTCTATTGTCAAAAACTAAGCATTAAGCATTAATTTTTATCGCCATACTATCCTTAAGCCAATGGACAAGCTAAAGATAGCAACAAGGTCATCATAAACTTGCTTAAAAATATGCTAAACAATAGCAGATGTAAGTGGCATGAGCAACTTGTCCATGCACTTTGAGCCTATAGTACTACCTTTCAAACTGCAACTGGTGGCATCTCGTATAGCCTTGTTTACAGACCTAAAGTTGTTTTTCCTCTTAAATTGCAGGTTCCATTGCTAAGGATAACTCTATCTGACTTCATCAATGATGAGTAGAATAAGGAGTTGTGTATCATCAATCTCGATTTGGTGGAAGAGTAGCTAATACAAGCACTTACTCACATTGAACAATGGCAAGAGAGGTAGAAGGAACAACATCATCATGATTTGAATAAAAGAAAGATTAAGGAAGGAGACCTTGTCCTCAAGGTTGTTTACAAACATGTGGTCAAATTCTCAGTCAATTAAAAATGGCCTTTCTTGGTTATCAAAGCCTATGGTAAGAGGGCATTCAAATTAGAAGACATGGAAGGAAATGAATTGGCCAATCTAGTTAACCAATCTTATCTTAAACCTTATTACATCTAATGTATTTTACTATAGCCTTTTATTTATAGGTATGGACAAACAATAATCATTTATGGCCTTTACAACATATAATAAGCAAACCTATATGACCTCATCTCTCTCTCTCTCTCTCTCTCACACACACACACACACACAGTTTGGCATGACAAATGAATTATAAAGTTTGTAGATGCAAGATAAAAATCTCTCAATGTTGTACTGATAGTAGTCTATGGTGGCCCATAATTTGCATATTATCTCATGTGCCCTTATTTAATGTCTTGTAGCAACATGTATTCTTTGTCTTGATTTCTTGTCCTCTTGGAGTTGTGATTGTAGGATGAAACTCAAAGCCATGACAAAGATGAAACTCATCATGATAGTATGTTATCATGTGACTTGGATGCACCAAAGTTGGTTAGCTTATCTTGTTGTGCTAGGGGTTCTTGTCTTATATTACTTTCATTATCCCTCTTGAGCTACAATATTGTAGCCCAATTACAACCTTCCTTATCCTAACAATAATGAAAACCTATGTCTGACATTCGTGTACTATGACCATGAGACATCTCCTTTGTCATGCTACACCATCAAGTTCATTGGATGTAACACATCTCATTCAATGAGAAAACTAAATAGAATTTGACCTTGACAATGAAACCCAATAAAGGGTTTTCTCCTAAAAAAAGAAAATAAAAATGGGAAAGCAAATTGCCAAAAAAGTCAAAAGGCTAATGAAGCCTAAAGTCAAATCAAGTAGATCTGAACAAATAGAGGGAGGAGCCTACTGGCTAAATTATAGCCAAAATTATTTGTAACTTGGTGGAGAAATAATGGTAGATACAACTACCTTATTTTTTCCAAAAATATGGCATTATAGCCTTGTATCCCTAAGATTTAAGGTAGTATTTTAATGGAAAATATGAGATTTGCCTCTCATATGCTATAGATCTCATACATCCTAGCTTATGAAGGCTAAAAAATGCTTCATAAGTTGTAAATGCCTTATCTTCTTGATGGAAAAAGCTACAAATTTCATATGCCTAGGCTTGGAAGGGTTTAAAGTGCCTTTTAGGCCACAAAATTTAGCATTCCTTAGCCTATATACTAGCCATTTCAATCTTATATGTTGAGAAACTTGCAAAGACAACGTATAAGATTTGGGTTTTGAGTTTATATGCTAAGCATATTTATCCCATATGTTAGGCAGCATATGGAGGCAATGTAGAAAATCATAAAACTATATAAATTTGCTAATACACTACCAAGAGATGCCTTGTACATGCCAAAAAATTACAGTAATATGTCAACAATCATGGTAGCAGTTAACAACAACAAATCAAAAACCCAGTGGCATATTTAAACCATAGTCGATCTCATTGTAAGGACTTTTGGCAATTTTCATTCAAGATAAAACTAAAAACTTTCATAGTAGTGTAGATCTAACAAGAGTCCATAGCCATTTTCTCACCCCTAGTAAAAATTGCAATAGTAGAGAAGACTAATGCCAAGTGGAGTTTAAAGAGTATATTTTATAGGATATTTAAGAATAGATTTGATTGTGGAATACATCTTGTTAGTTGTTCCAAATTCTAAGCATTTCTCTTTGGAGCTCTTGGGCACTAAAATCTCAAAACTTGTATTCTTTGAACCTTGTGTCCATAGATTTTATTATTATTTAAATATAAGTTTGTAGTTTCATTTATTAACTATAATTTGTTCTACATTTCTCTATGCTTAGATCTATGTTTGCAATTTTAATTACCCATAAATCCCTAGGTGATTGGAAAGCTTGTCTAGGGTACTTCAAATCCTTTTCTTAAGGGCGGTTGGAACTGAGGGTAAAGCTATTCTACCCTAAAAATTTTTGAATTTCTAGCACCAAATGTTTTAGGTGTTACAAGTCTCATACTCATGTGCCTTCACAGAGTATTTTCTCTTTACATCGGTCATGGCATAGCATGTATAACATCCAACATGCAATTAAAATTTTCTAGGTATCCATTGATCAACCTAGGACTAGTCATTGGGCGGAGGAGGAATAGAGAGTTAATCCTGGTACCAATAGTTAAGACTAAACTTGTCAAGATATGGATAGAGTTAGAAATTTCCAATTTTGATAGAACATTTTATCTATGGGAATTATGGAGAATCCAAGTCAAGATATGATAGTTTCATGAATAATTAGAGCATATTATATCTTTGGTACTAGCACCTTCTATAATCACTCTAGAGATGTCGATAGAATGCTTGTAGGTTGAACTTTTTTAGGCATGTTAGGTTGGTAAGGAAGCTTTGTTTATGAAAGATGGCTTGGAATGCCAAATAAGAATGTTGAGAAATTAGTCCAAAAAATGAAAAATAATGATCCAAGAAAAAATAAGTGATTTTCCTTTGTCAATAAGTATGAAGGTTGAAGAACAAAAGTTAAATCATGGCCCAATTTTAGGATAAGTACCTTTATATAGAGGGGTGTTGGAACTTGCAAAAAGAGATAACAAATAAGACTACCATAGAAATTGATGTGCTCAAAAAGATTCAGCTAATTAAGCAAGCGACTTGGAATGTTAAGGTGCATGGAATGCATAAACTCATAGCTTTTTTAAATGAATGAGTAATTAGGAAGAGGCATAAGATAGAGGAAAAATTTGAAACCTTACATGCTAAAATTCATGAGATGACCATAAGTGAACCAATATTATAGAGGAAAATAAACCTATTGGAAAACATGTAAATTCTTTGCCATGAAGCAACTATCACTATCCTTGAGAGGAGACTCAAGGAGGTTGAATAGGACATGTAGGCAGAATGGAGGAGGTAACTGCTATAGGTTGACCACATGTTGAGCTAGAAGATAAACTCCATTAAGTGACATTTACATTGGATGTAGCTTAATGTGAGCTCTTATAGGCTAAGAAGAGTCATAAGTAGTTCTAGCTAATGCTAAGAAATGGTGACAAGCACTCTTGTAAGAGCAAGGATTGATGCATGATCAAAATCAACAACTTTGAGAAAGGATGATGGACCTGGAGGCATAATTGCATAGATATTTTATATCTATGCCTATCTCTTCTAGAATCTTTTCCTACCAAGTAGGCATGTTAGGGAGATTCTTCTGTCAGCCACCATGCCTTGGCACTTTATGATGAGATGGCTTATACTTTATTGTAATATAGTCATGGTCTATTCAATTGTCTATTATATCCTCTACATTAATCATGTATTGTTTCTAGTTCTAGTCTTGTGTTCTAAGCTTTAAAGCAATGGCACTAGTTTTACTTAGTTGTGAAGGTATGATGAGTTATCTAGTGGCATTTTATAAATCAATCATAAGTCCTAGATTGAGGATGTCTCTCATGCACCTAGTGTTTATTGGTTTTACATGGATGATTGAGGTTTCTATCTTTTCGATATGCATCATTTTCTTCTAGTCCATACTTTAGATTTGAAGCATGTTTTAGGCTTCTTGGAAAGTTCTTGACTTAGTTTGGAGATCCTTGGAAGGTTTCAACTTATTCTTAGGTTCCTAACTTTCATCTAGAAAATTGAGGATAGAGTATGATGGTAGGGATGTGTTGGCTTTCCTAGAAGAATGCATCCCCTATGTTAGCATAGAGGTGTTGATGAATCCCCCTTGATACCCTAGTTTGGATACTTTTCTTCTCCTACCATCTAGGGTGTGTTCTGGATTGTCCAAGCTACATTGATGGACCACTATTGATACCTAGGCACTATTGAACCCCTATCATTATGCTATGAAAAATATAAATATACAAGATGAGTTCCATATGAAACAAACTTAGGTCCAAGAATTTTCTTTGGAATTTTGACATCTGGTTTCATGTGAAGAGCTTTTCCTCCCTTGGGTAAGTGATACCTTTCCTATTTTATATGTCTTTTGAGTCGTTGCTTTTATAAGTATAGCTAGAATATGTAAGAGTGCTATATTGTTTACATAGCCTAGAACCATTTGGTTGATGTAGAGTATAGTGTTTGCATAGTGAATAAAGTTGATAGTCTTTCCTTAATTTTACATCATTGATGCCTTAAACATTAAAATACCAAAAAGATCATAAAACATTAAAATTATAAAAATATTCAGTTTCTCATTTTCATAAGCTATGATGACTCAACCTTACCCAAGGATGTCACAATTGTATGACATGACGTTGGGCCATCGAGGTTGTGACTAAGAGTCATCTTTATTTGTATTAGTGTGTTTTTGTGTAATGCTAAACTTGTCTCCTTGAGGTATTGTGACACGTGTGTGCATATGTATGTGAGCATTTTTCTTGTCCCTAGATTGGACTAAGAGTCATCTTTATTTGTATTAGTGCGTTTTATGATAAACTTGTCTCCTTGAGGTATTATGACATGTGTGTGCGTATGTATGTGAGCATTTTTCCTATCCCTAGGTGGGATTGCGATGCATGTGTGTGTTTGTTTTGTTTTATTCTTCTAAAGATAAAATCCACAAAAATGATAAAACATAAAATCATAAATATTCTTTTAACCTCACACTATGGTAACATGGGTTTCTCTTTATATCATATGTATTATAATATCTTTTATATTTATTAAATGTAATGATATACATGTGTTCTTGGCAATGCACTCAACATATTCTCAAAGCTTACTACCAAATCACATTGTAATTTGTATGATATATCTCATTGGTCTAAAATTTATGGGACCCCTATGACAAGGCTATGTGACTTCTTTAAAATCTAAATCATTCTTTCTTTCTCATACTCAAAATTTTGGAATTTCAAAAATCATGTCTTCTAATCTTCACTTAAATTTTTGTATTAATTTGAACTTGAATTATTTGTAGAAGATGATACAATAATTCATGTTGTGGTTCCTATAGTAGGTATTCTATATGGCTTGTAGTAAGAATCATCATAAGAATCATTTTATTCATAGATGCCTTCATATCCCAACTTTTTCAAATTTGGTATGAACTAGTATAAGAATTCCCAAGGTATGACTCCTTGTAGATACAAGACATCATCATTCAAAACTTATAATTCAGTAAGGATGCATGAATATTTACTTTCTTGAGAGTCTAAGGCCCAAGGTATACATGCAACATGTTATCTTTCATTTTCTAGGAACTATATTGTTAGAGATTTGATGTGTTCTAGCAAGTATAATAGGTTAGTTAGTGTCTATATTCTATAACATTATGCATATTTGTATACACTATCATGGTATACCACACTGTCTATAGTGTTGGTGTATTACATAAATTATTTTTTATAACTTTGTACAAATAAATAATTCTTTAACTTGTATTAACTAATCATTATGTCTATTTTTTCTATTAACATGACTATTCTTTCTTTAATACCATTCTTTTTTGTTTATAGTTTGGATATAACATAGATACATAACACCATGGGTTATATCATATCTCATGATGTGCATCTATTTTAGTATTTTAATATTTATTAAATTATCTTGAGTTTCTTACACTTGGTGACTTGAATACCGTAGAACTTGATATGGTATTAGAGTAGGTTTTAATGACTTTATTAATCAACACCATGGAACATTTTTTATGCTATGGTGATTAAGTACATTTAATGTGAAGGTAAGTATAAAAATCAATCATAAAATTTCATTTTGTAGATTTATAAAGAAATCACAAAAACTACAAAGAGAGCTCATTGCAAATTAAAAATCTTGCTTTTAAGTGTATTGAGTTCTAAATTAATTCACTCTCTTTGATTATCACTAGTAAGCATTTAAAGTGTGACTTATAGTTGAAATATCATTTTTTCTATTTAATTATAAAAAATAAGATAATTCATAATTTTTTTAATTGATTAATTATGAAAATTTTTATTTAAAATTTTAAATTAGTTCAAAATTAGAAAAATCCTATGTAATACATCGAATTTGTAGTGCATATTATTTTTTTCTATGAAAAATACAATTTTAGAAAGCCATTATTTTCTATAGGTTGCAAAGTTATTATTTGACAAAATGACTTACAGTGGAACAGAATGTAGAAAGTCATGATGTTGAATTAGAAAGATCTAGCTTGGCACTATTTGTAGAGTTCATAGTATCAAGGAATGATGTAGTTTTTATAACTTGTGAGGATCTAAAATAATAGCTGGTTCATCTAGTAAGCTTAGAAGATCTAGAGATTTTCTAGAATTCAAAAGAGATTCAAGAGGTTCTATTTTTAGATGGTGAAAATAGATTTTGCATTGAAAGAGGTAGTGTTTCCTAGGCACTAGTTGTTAAAGTGCTTTATTAATGAAGATGAATGGGGAAAATCATGCATTTTTGCCACTACAAGAATCGTAATTTCATAGCTAAGGATGCCATATTTTCGTTTGGTTGATATCATTTCTTATCACATCACTATGAAAGACATGAAGAATGTAATCTCTTAGCCTTAGCTATGTCTACTCTACATCATGGTAAAGGAGGGAAGCTATGTGGATTGGTTATATATTTTTAAAATGGAAATCAAGAAATAGTTATATCATATGCTACATCTTCTTCTCATTTCTTATATGGATACCTCTTGCTAATATTTGTCAAAGTATCTAATAATGTCAATATTTTTGGATGTCATTGTAGTGATGAAATTAAGAATTAAGAGTTGATTTCTTAGTTATTTCTTAAGGTGTTCTCAAGACTAGAATAGACTATCATAGAGTTATTTTAGAAAAAAATAATCTACTGATGTCCAATTTGAGAGGTGAAGCAAAATTGAGTGTGATTAATTAACTTCATCCATAGTGTATGTAGTGATGCAACACTATAGTTTTGAAAATAAGGTTATGTACTAGGAAGCGACCATCAAATTCTTCAAGGCATTAATAAAGAAAAGTCCCATGGAGACAACATTATATAATAAAGATATGTGGAAAGATTTTCAAGACTAGAACTCAGATGGCTTTCCATCAATGACCAAAGGTATGGTGAATAAAGATCTTAGTAGGCTCTTAAAAGTTAACTTCATCACTATGAGTAATTATTTATTATATGATTTGATATTTATGAATTATGTTGCAGTGGAACATTATTTCAAAATTAAAGTCTATGATGCAATGCTAAGAAACAATAAGATAGTTTTTGATGTTTTGTTAGCACAAAATGAAATATTAAATAAAGATTTAATATCTACCTATCAAGAAAAGGAGAAATATATCAAAGATTTTACCAGATTTAAAGGAGCATTTGAAGGTATACTAAAGTTTGCAAAGAAATAGTCTCAATAATTAACTAAAGCAAGAAAGAAATAACATGAGTTCCAGTTTTAAGGTAGAGCTCACAAGAAAATTAGAAAAATTAATAATGTAAACTATGAAGTTAGAAGGTGATAGCCTTATAAAAAAAACAAAACCTTTTAACTTTAAGAAAAGATTAACTACTTACAAAATAGTATGTAGCATCTAACTACTAAAAAGAATAAATTATTAGAGACCTTCAGGATAAAGTGAAAGAAATTAGAAATCATAGTGAGTAATCTATACAAATAGGTAGTAATTGATAGTTTTATAGCTTACTATAAAGAATTGTTAAAATTTTCCTTAGGCAAAGGTTATGAGATTAAACCTAATATCATCATGATACCACCATTTCTTATGGCTTCTTATAATGAAGTTCAAGCAAAGATATAGAAGATGTATACTTAAACTAAAGTTAAAGGGTCAACTAAAGAAGTTCCATTGCTTGTCTTTTGAAACTCCTATAGTTCTTGAAGAGTTCATAGTAAAGGATTCCACACAAGATTCATAGCTAGAATCATCATCGAATTTTTTTGATAATATTATGAATGAAAATATATATTCCTTATTAATTGATGATTCAAGTTAATTTCCTTTTCTGAATTAACATACTTATAACCTCTTGTATTGGATAATGAAGTTATTTAATTTCTAATTTGTCTTGAAAGGCATGTATTTGTTTTCTATGATTGAACATTTGGCTATGTTGCAATATATTTTGAAGAAGATACTTACTCATGATATCTCTAGTTGTTTTTTCCTTGCATTTTAGAATTTTTTCTAATAGGACCAAATAATTTACAACATTTGTTTGGGAAATAAAGTTATTTGTCATCATATTGTGTTCATGATAATATTATCTTTACTAATTGAAAATAAAATTAGTAGCTATTTTGGCCATATAGTGCTCACTATGAATGTATTTTTCTAATGAAAATTTCATTTTAAGAGCATTACTCCATAATCATTGGTTGTGCTTATAAATATCCATTTTATGTAGTATTGTGAAGTTTAGTAATTATGTGGTGTTTGTATTATCACTCATTTTATTGATGTCATGGATTCAGTTTTAAATAATAAAGTAGTATTATCAATATCCATGTTAAGCTTGAGTGGTGGTGTTTAAGATTTAATGCATTCTAGCAAGCTTAACATGTTAGTTAGTGTCTATATTCTATAATGCCATGCATGTTTGTATGCATCTTTATGATGTACTATACTATTGGAGAAAGATCACAACCCCACTCCTAAGTAGGCTAGACAAGTTGTTTTAGGTGATTTTTGGTCTCTAGTTTCACTAAGGCATGGATATCCTCAAATAGCTTTTGTCGGTTTAACACTAAATCTATATTGATAATATAATACTACAAAGAAAGTGTTGTTTTGTTTATTAACTTTTAGCTACTTATTTTAGCTTTTTCTAAAGATTAAAATAACAACTTTATACTTATTTTGCTTTAAATTCTCCATAAACAGGATTGCAAATAAAATAGTTTTATAGAAAATGTCATTATTTGATTTTGAATTATTTGCTACCAAACATTTCCAAAGTTAGATTTTACAAAATTTTTGCTAAATAGAGCAAGAATCTAAGAAAAATAATTTATTTGAAAGCTCAAACTTACACAAAAGATGGCATAAATTCTATGTTAAATTGATTCAAAACTAACACTTATGAAAGCTATCCCATTCAATTGGAGTAACAAGAATAAGTTAAAACTCAACTCCTAGAAAAAACAACTTATTCCAAAACCTATTATTCACTTAAAGATAGCTATGCATAATTAATATAAATAAGTAAAAAAAGCTATCTAATTTTAATTCAAAATATAGAGAAAAAAAAAGAGAGATCTAAACCTATTTAGAATGCCTTTATAAAATAGTCTTTACAAACTTTTCAATGATGTATTCTCTTCTTTCCTTCATAGATGCCATTACAAATCTACTCAAGGCTTTATATAGTAGCCTTTAGTATTTACATCAATTACAAAATTATGGTTTAATTGATTTCATGTTTTCCTCATAGAGCCAAGGACCATTGGATAGTTTCTCAACTTCATGATAAGCCTTGTTTATTTTTTGAATTCGAAGCCCTTCTATCAGTAACTACTATACTAACTTCCCATGATTGAGTAAAAATTTTATAGCCTAATTTAATGAAGTTGGCTTGGTGTTATCAAGTCTCTTAATAACATCTTTAGCTTCTACCTTAATTAGCTGAATTAATGCAACCCTTGTGTTTGAACAAGTTTGCTCAAGCTCCAACTTCTTCAAAGTAGTCTTTGCCATTATTCTTGCAATAGTCATTATCATGTTATCCAAAAATTCCTTTATATATTGAGAAAATATTTCTCTTTTTTCCTTAGCTATCCTAACAAATTCTTAAGATCTTTATTTTATTTGAACAAAAATGACTTGATTTTTCTTTACTTCTCCAATCTCTACTCTAGTCTTATGTATCCACTCCTAATTTTAGTTGATTTCAGCAAATAATTCTTGAAAATTTTGTTGCAGCAAGTAAGAATAATCTAGAGCTTTGCCTTTCTTGGCCTATTCTAGCTCAAAGCTTATAGTAGCAAGCTTCTCGTCCAATTATATTATAGTTTGCTCTTTATCTTCTAACAATAATTCTTTAATACTGGTCATAGCCTTGATCTGCTCATTTTCAACTTTGGATCTCTTTAACTCTTCTCTTAATTAGGCTATTTCTTGTTTAGTTTGCATAAGGAATTTTTTAAGCTTATCTATTTGATTATTGGTTACTTTTCCATGTTTGTAATCAAAACAACTACAATTTCTAACATGTCTTAATGGGACATCACTAGCTTTTAACCTCTAGTTTGAGGATTATCTTCCTTATAGGGGAAGATGATACTTCTATTGTTGTCTTGGTTGGGAGCATCTAACTAAGAATAATTCTTCCTTGTTTTTCCTTAACTTTGAAAGATTAAGCTACTTCTTTCATTAAGTAGCCTAATGGGAAGTCTAAAGTTGTTAGTACTAAAGAAGAGCTTTCCCCTTGCTTCTGCCACAATTTTAGCTCTTGTAATTTTCGTTACTCTAGTTGCTCTTCTTTCTACTACTATTTGAGAAGCTCTTATTGTTTTTTTTCTTTGTTATTCTTTATTCTCTCAATTCATATTTTTTGTCTGCCTTTACTCTTGCATATTCAACTCCATTTAGTAAGAATCTCTCATGAGGCATGGCCTCTTCTAGATCTTGTAGCTTCCAAAAGAAACATTTTTCTTCCATCAAATTTAGATATTCATCAAGAAAATCTCTAGCCAAAGGATGATCTTTACTTTCCATCCATTTGCAAACCTCAATGACTAGTTGATCATAAGCAAAGGCTAGAAGCTTCATTGATAAACTTCTCTTTAGTTGTTTAGGTGCTTCATCCTTGGATTGATTTACCTTGTATCTATAGCTCTTTGATAGACCACATTTGTCTCATTTGGCTGATGAAGCTTGTGGGTTTTGATGGTTAAGTATATTCTCTTTGGAGCTATAGGAAAATGACATTGCTTTTTATATTTCTTGGTCATGCCTTTTAGGTGATCTACATTATTGAATTCCTAGAAATTGAATTTCAAAGGAAAGACCTCCTTATGCTTTTAGTCATATCTTGATGGGATTTTTTTACATTTTTCTTCCCACTTCTAAGATTGCAAGATATGGAGCTATGAACTTGGAAAGCTTAAATGCCTATCCCTCGAATCTTGTTATCAAAATCTGAGGATAGTGGGCATGCAAAAAAAATAACTCCATGAAATTTTTTCCAGATTTTGTTAATGATTTGCTGATCTATTCTTGGTGGAAAGGCTTCTAAAATAAATTTGAATAAATGAGATATATATAATTCATTAAAAATTCTAAGGTTTAGATAGCAAAGTAGCTCTTTTGGTATATGACTAGAAAAAATCATAGCAAGGATCCTTAGGTTGAGCCCTACACTATGATGCATAACTAGTAAAAATTGGGACTATCGTATTGGGCTTAGGAATTTTACTTAATAAATAATGCATTAAAAATGAGCTTTAATTCAGTTGAGCCTCCTATTCATAAATCTCTCCTAAGCTATTTTGTAATGCATCATTTATATATTGTACAAGGGAGAAATTATTTTTATTTTCTAGTACTACCCAAGTTCAAACATAATAATCAACAACCAAATTTATGTCACAACTTGAATAAAAATTTAAAACTAAAATGAAAATTATGTGCAAAAACCTAAGCTCTGTGGCTTTGGGGATGGTTTTCTGGTATTTCCAAGCTTTTTCAAGATTTACTGATGAGAGCTTGAAGACTATCCCTATTTCTAGATGAGCCCAAAACTTGCCACTAAGCACCTTCTTGTTATAGTGATGAGCTTCCACTACTATTATATCAAGCTCTATTAGGCCATAGATCTCCCATTGCTTTCTATTGTTGATGTCAATGTAGCACTCTATAATCCCTTTGAAATGAAGCTTATCTTTATCATAAATAGTTTAAGATATCAAGTGGTTAACGATTTCTCATATAATGTGCTTTCTAGGCTTGAAACCAAGCTTATAGAAGCCTATCTTCTCATATATTTCTTGTTAGTATTTCATTACTTCTATCTCTTAGAGCTCTATTTTTTCTATTAGATCATGATCTTCATGAAAGTTAAACAAATATTTTTCTTCTACTTCTAATTCCAAGCATCCAATGTCAATCACTATATGAGCTAATAGATGTTTAACTTGAAATGTTACAAGTATTCTAAGAAGCTACAAGTATCAATGTCTTGGAACTTTTGAGATGCTTCTTCCTTCTTCTTATGAGACATTTTATGCTAGCATTTAAAGAACTTTGAGAAAGCTTTTTTTCATGCTTGTGGTGGACCTCTTTATTTGCTTCAATTCTCTACTCTGTTTAGTAATAACTTTATGATTTAAAATCTTGAATAGGCTTTGATGAGTGGCGAGGTACCCCTACACTCAACCATACGAAACGAGCGTACACGCGCGATCCAGTCGAACTCCGCAGACTAAATGCCTTAACGCCACAAGAAACACTTGGGGTTAATCGTTTGTTGTCTTCCCAGGCTTGCTTGTAAGTGTCACGGTGTATGGTTAAGCAAGTCTGAGGTATGTGATTTTTTTGGTATTTTTGGCTTATCTTCTATGCTACCAGGAGAAGGGTTGAGAAAACTAAACTAACTCTAACTAAGATCTAAGTCTAATTTAACTAGCGTCAGCATCCGTTCCCACTTACCGGACACACCCTGAACTATGCAACTGCAGCTTACCAAACGCTAATCGTTACTGGGATCGCCACACGTAACGCAAGTGCTCGAAGTGGTCGTACTGAGGCACCTATTTAGCCTACGTGTGATAAGCAGCCGATTCCTTAGCCAGCCGTACACACCCGTGGGTGCTCGTAACTAAGTCGTACTTATCACACGATCTAGCCTAGCAATGAGCAGCCGATTCCTCAACTAGCCGTACACATTAGACCCGGGAGTTACCAAGCGCAGAATCCTGGAATACGCTACTGGGTTACCAAGCATCCAATGCTCGTAATTGAGTCGTACTCATGCATTGCGTCAAGCAGCCGATTCCTTGACTAGCCGTACACGTCCGTAGACGCTCGTAATCAAGTCGTACTTGAACGCACTAGGAAAGCAGGAAATAAAGCAATAAATGAAACCACGTGCTGCAAGGTTTATCCAAACAAGTTTGTCTTTATTGACATACACAACTTGGGTTCAGGTTACAAGTTGCTCGAATAAAGAGCCGTTCACTCTAGGACTCCTACTACGGGCACATCGGGAAAAATTCTAACTCTGGAGTGATCAATCTGCCAGAGCTTCGCTACACTAGCCAGGATTGGGAAATGAAGGGAGTGCCGCCTCTTATTTATAGAAATGGCGGCGCGACGCGATATCGCGTACGCGATATCGCAGGAGAAGACGCGATATCGCGTACGCGATATTGCATGGGATGCGATATCGCGGCCTAGTGTAAACCGCGTCTCATCATACCACCATGATTGAATGAAAACTCGTCCTCGAGTTCCTTACAATAATATCAGGTAGGTATGGGATTATTAGGGAAAATGGAACTAATGGGATGACATGTGAACGGTCTTTATTACAAGACTTGTCAAAAACTGGTGTTCATGACAACATGGGTGAACACCTTATTACAATGACATCAGGCCACAGTTGGTAGCTGAGAGAAAAGAGGAGAGAGAATAGAAGAGAAGAAAGAAGAAGAGTCTTGTTGCTGCCAACACCGAGATTGCGCCTTTCATTGTCCGTCTGTAAGCGCATTCTCAACTCCACTCCTTGCATGCTGCTTTAGCGCTGCTCCATTCCAAGTGTCTGCTCCAGATCCATTCTGTTGTTGTATGATTGCCATCTGCACACACAACACCATCATATATTAGCAAGGGTAATTGAATCATTAAGTAAAGCATACCTTGCTTCGGTTTAGGCTCATTGGCTAAGGTGTGGTATGGCTGATATGGAACTGGGAAAATATAGATGATGACTACCGAAGGCATAGGGGTTAGGAAGAAAAACGAAAAAACCCGGGGCTTAGGATAAAAATTGAAAAATCAGGCCCCGTACCCCCATGACTAATCGCAAACCTCCGGTAGCGTTAGAATGGAAAGAGAAAAGGAAGAGGAACGATAGGTAAAAAGGGACAACTATGGCATCAAGGAAAAGATGTCATGATGTAAATGAACAAAAAATGATAATTAATTGCAAAACGTTAAGGAAAAGAAGTTAACTAGTGTTCCAAATAGGAATGTCAGTGGGTCCTCCCCAAAGCAGGCTCATGCCCTTAATGCCCTGACAATCCCACATTCAAAGAGTCCGTAGGCTCGGGGAATGTCCTTTGGAAACAAGAGTTAAAGTCTTAACCGTAAGAATTTACCAAAAAGAAAACAAAGCATCAACCAAAATATATACAATGATATAACCGGCAATGAGGTGAACAATGGAGAGAAGGATGGGAAGAAGAGAAGTGGAATGGAATCCCAAGAACAAGGTGGTGTACAGCCCCTTGTGTGTTACATGATTAATGTGACTTGGCGAATCTCATTCCAACTCTGGGCTCAAACCAACCACTTCCAGTGACTTCGCATCAATGCAGTTGGTTAAATCATCCACTTGGGTAACAAGGATGCAACTTCGAGAAGCCACCACCATTCCGACGAAACAACAGAGAGAATGGGAAGCGAGAAGGGCCTTAGTTAGAGGGAACACTTTGGTTCCATAACCAGTGCTTGCAGCCCACATTTATTCCGTCTAAGGGGTGTGCTTTGAATCCTCACTTTTAGCTTTTTAGCTTTTTCACTTTTTCTTTTTCTTTTTTCCATTTCTTTTTTGATTTTGTCTTCTTCTTTTTTTGTTTTGTGTTTTTATGCGTGGGGACCACACCATGCGAAGACTTCTTTATTTTTATTGTCTCAGCTT
>MNCI01023672.1:71466-208462 GCA_015680685.1 Gnetum montanum | reverse complement strand
GATATCGCGTACACGATATCGCAGGAGAAGACGCGATATCGTGTACGCGATATCGCATGGGATGCGATATCGCATCGGCCGCGATATTGCGTACGTGATATCGCAGCCTAGTGTAAACCACGTCTCATCAGGCTTGTTCATAAACACTTGAAGCTTCATTTTTAATTCACTCACTTGGGGAAAAGCTATTTGAATTTGCTTTCAATACATGCCATAAAATTTAATTTCTTTGAGCTACTTTATCATCACTATTTAATAACTACAAGCCTACTATGAAATTCTTGGCTCACCTTTTGTTAATCTAGCTCTTAATATTTTCCTAAGAGTGATTAAGGTAATGTGGCATATAAGTAGAATCATTTTGTAGAACTTCTTTTTGGTTCTACTAATAAGATCTTTTAATATTTTCACTTTACCAATGTTAATGTGGTAGATGAAAATTAAATCTCTACATTAGACTACTTTCTTTCTTCTAACACTAGTTTAGTAATTGGAGTAGGAAATTTGACTACTTTTTGGTTCTACAAAATCTTTGTTGATGTGGCTCTTCATTAGGCTTTAGTATTTCTTTATTTGTGATCTCTCGAGCTAGATCTAAGCATAGATTTAATCCATTATTTTTAGTAAGTCTTATATTTATTTCTTAAATTAGATCCCTTTCACACTTTGATATAGTTTGTATAACCAATTCAAAGAACTACTTTTTGGTTCTATGAACTTCTTCCTTTGAGTTTTAGTTGACATGGTAGAATAGCTTTGTAGCTAACTTATAGAACTAATTCATAGAACCACTTTTTGGTTCTACAAGCTCTTATCTTATCTTGAGTTTATGTGGATTTTGAGTTCTTCTTAAATTCTTAAAAATCCTTTTTATATGTCAGATGAGCTGAATTGAAATTGTGATTTTCCACATGCAAAATAATATATAGTAGGATTCATGTCTAAGCTTTATACCTTTGATGCTTACATGACTTGTAGAACCATTGTAGAGCTTACTCATAGAACCTTTGGTTCTACGAATGTACATTATAGATAAGCTAACATAGAAGAACAATTATGGAACTCCTTTATAGATCAATTTTTTTATTCTACAAGATACATAACATTTCTTAGCTTCTCAATCTTCATCCATTTAATTCTTAACATACTAAGTTATGTTAAAAAGCTTAGTAAGCATATGTATAATTGTGTTCATAATCTCTTGCCGGTCTAATATAAAGCTCTTTTTAGTTCTAACATATCATGTAGAATCATTTTAGGTCTTATTCATAGAAATAAATTTTAGTTCTCTAAACTTATTCTTTGTTGGTGTTACTATGATAAAGTTTCTCTAGAGCTCTTTTATAGAATGGATTTTTGATCCTATGAGCTCGTTAACTTTTCAAAACTCACATGGTAAAACTAAAATAAGCCTACTTGTATAACCATTTTTTGACCCTATGAACTAAGCTTCTTTCCTTTCACTCATCAAGATGATGATGTGGATTATAAAACTATTTTTTGGGTTCTTTGTAGAACCAATTTTTGATTCAATGAGCTCATATTATATAAAAGTTGACATGGTTCATATAACAATCTTTGGGCTTACTTGTAGAACTAAATTTTAGTTCTACAAACTATGCTACTTTTTCTTGTCTAAATACCCTTCAAATGTTGACTTGGAATAATCAAATATGATCTTGTTTGTTGAGCTAATTTTGATTCTACGAACTCATTGAATTTTTGTATTCTATCTTAAGTGTTGATATGGTAGAGCTCTTTTTAGACTTACTTGTAGAACCATTTTTTATTCTATGAGCTATGTGATCCATCCTTAAATGATGACATGGCTTGCTTGTAGAATTAAATTATAGAACCACTTTTTGATTCTACAAAACTTTATTATATAGAGGTTGATGTAGCAAAGCCAAAAATATGTGCTTTATATGTTTGACGAGATTTCGATGTGGCTTATAGGATTATTTTGGAGCTTTTACAAACCTATTCTACAAAATAGCTAACACGGATTATAGAATCATTTTTGAGCATCTTCATAGAACCAATTTTTGATTCTACAAATCTTACCTTCTCTTTGAATATTACATAACAAAAGCTTCTCTAAATCAATTCTATGATCTCTTGGGATAGCAACTCTTTACAATAAGTTTTCTTCACTTAGCTTGCATGGCACATTGAATTTACCTGTAAAGCTAAACTTGGATGTTCTCTTATAGAATTACATCTTGTGATAATATAAATATCATTTTTAACCTCCTAGCCAGTTGTCGTGATAGAATCAATCTAGAAGCTCTTTGTAGAAATGCTTCTTGGTTCTACATACTTTCTTCTTGATTCTATGTACAAACCAAACCATAGGTGATAGGGATTATGGAGCTATTTTAGGGCTCACTTATAGAACCAGTTCATAGAGCCATGTTTTGGTTCTACTATCCTTTCCTAATTCTACAAGTTGATGTGGCATATAAAACTAATTGAGCCTTTACTTTTAGAGGCTCCTTTTACTTCATAAATTTGAAAAAGCTAGTGTGACTTGTAGAATTGATTTGAAAGCTTTTTGTAAAACCAATATTTGATTCTACAAACCTACTCTAACTCCATGAGCTGACATATCTAAATAATATTAGCTTCCTTTTGTAAAATAAGATTCATTTCTCCAATATGTTAGTTCTATAAGCTTTTTATAATAAATTTTTAACTTAAAGACCTATGGTAAATTGTTTGTGCTAATGTTGACCTTATTTCAAGCTAGAACAAATTTGTTTAGCTCTATGAGCCAATTTTTGTTAATCTAAAAGCTAAGAAGGAGAAATTTTTGAATTAGATCACACCCCATAAGATTTTTCTTTGAAGATGATCAATATATACTTGATTTTCTAGCACTCCATTAGAGTGTCTTATATAATTGAGTTTGTCTCAAAACCCTAGATTTTTAGATTAATTCCTTAAAGCTTGATTGTCAAAGCTTTACATGCTTAACTACAAAAGAATTCAAGTTATTATCTTAAAATTTCCATCATTTTCAAAACCTATATTAAAATAAGTTGAATCCTTCAACATTTTCACAAATATTTTACAAACTTTATTATTTATTTATAAAAATAAGTCCATGGCTCAAATATCCAAAAACTATATAAGGTTTCTATTTTATAAAAATAAAAAATATACAAAAGTTATTTTCGAAGTTTAAAGGATGCATCTTGTACAAGATTGATCTACCTTTCTACCTCATGTCCCTCTTCAGGTGATTTCCTAGTTACTTTGTGCTATCTACATTAAAATGTATGAGTTAAAATCCCTCAAATAAGAAAGGTTATTTTATTTCCCTATTCATAGAGCATAAAATTTTTGATTAAAAGTTTCAAAATATAGGTTAGATAAAGGTTTTGACTTAAATATTCAAAAAATTTTGAAGTCCAAAACTTTCATAAATTTTTCAAAAAAATCCAAAAAGCCAAATATTTATATTTTATCCAAGAATCTTCGAAGGCTAGGTCTTGGTTATTCTCAATGTGAAAGGAATATACCAAAAAGTCTTGAAATAACCTTACTACTAATATCAAATTATTCTATTAATTATTTAATATTTAAAAATATCAAAAAAATCAAAAGATTATATATTTTATTCAAGAATCTCCAAAGGTTAGCTCTTGGTTATTCTCACTACTTAATGAGTTGCGATATCGCGTACGTGATATCAGAGTCTACCATGCGATATCACGACCTACCTCATTGCCTATAAATAAGAGGCGGGCACACTTGGTTTGCATAGTTAGTCTTAGTCCCTTACCCAAACTATTGCCTTTTTTCCTTTTCAAAGATAGAATTATTTTTGAGCGCTCGCAGTAGGAGTCATAAAGTGAACGGATCTCTCTTCGAGCATTGTGTACCTAAGCACACCTTGTGCACTGAAATAAAGACGAACTTTGTGATAATCCTTGTAGCATTCAGAATATATTAATTAATGTTAATTACTATTACTTAATGCTTTCCTTAGTTAATTAATGTTCTCTCTCTCACCCTACAACTCTCCTAAGTAAGCACACTCAACACAATCACTTTGAGCATGCGTGTAATGCTTGGTAACCTACAACGATTAGCATTTGGTAATCCTAGTAGTGTTGCACTAGTTCAAGATGTGTATGGCAAGTGAGAATGGATGTTGGTGTTAGGACTAGTTAAAGCATAATTGAGTAGTTAAATAAAAATTAGTTACTTAGTTATCTCTGTCCTCTCTTTGTAGCACTAGGACACAAAAACATAAAAACTATAAAAATCATGTACCTCCAGTTTACTTAACCATACAATCGTGCCATACAAGTAAGCTTGGGAAGACAATGATTGATCAACCCATCCTTGTTACACAAAGGCACATGTACACTTAGTCCTTGGAATTTGACCAGATCATGCATGGATGCTCGTATTCATATGGTTGAGAGTAGGGATGCCTCACCGCTCATCATTGGCACCATTGCCGGGGACTTCATTATTTGTGCACTAATTAGAACTTAGGAAATATTTCTCCTCGTTGGAACAAACCCTTAGGATTGGTTACAAGAAAAATAAATAGATAATAATATATAATACATTGCACACTGAATAGACAATCATGTCTCCTTCTTCGTATGAAAGTGTTTCACCGCCTAGGTCTGAAACAGGGAACAATCGGAGGAGTAGTACACATGATAATCCACTAGTCCCTCAATAGTTTTGTGTGGTATATGTTCATCCTAATGAATATGTACCAAACTTTACCTTTATCCTCCACTAGGATGAACACCTGTGCTAGCAAGATTTAGAAGGTAACATAGTGTTACCTATTGATTGCTCTATCCTGGGCATGCTTCTTTGTGATCTCACATGAATTGGTATGTAGCACTCATAGGTAGAGTACGTTGTGCATGATCATGACTCAAGAGAGTATCAACCCATGGAGGCACAACATCAAAGGGATTTATAATAGGAGAGACATCATGAATCCATGAAGGAAAAGTTGTTGTAGAATGTCCCACATGCCCTAAGTGAAAATGAGGATGGTGAACTTGCCTCAGGCAATTGCCCACATAATGATGTTCCTCCCGTTAACATCAGTCAAGGGGTTTTGTATCAAAATATTTACTGAACTATCCATAAACTGAATTTTAATATTGATAGACATAAAGGGTCTAAAAAAGAAACACGAACACATGACAAAGATGGACATTCCAATGGTAACTACAATCGAGGCTGTGACCATCGAAGAGAAGGAAGTAGGCACCATCGTGGTCACAATCATCCTTCTTCTTCACCTTTATCATCTCCTTCATCCTCTCCTTCAAGATTTAGATGCAATCACAAAGAAAAATACCATGAAAATAAGGGTAAGCAAAATGGGAGTCATAGATAAAATAGTTGAGAAAGGGGATGAGGGCACTCTAGAGAAACACACCATGAAAGAAGGGAGAGTAGGGAACAACATGGGCATCATAGATGCCACAAATGAGATGATCACGATGAGCTCCTACTCGCTACTCAAAGTATGTTAGACATAACTAAGGCCATTAGGATCCCAATAAAGCACCAAAAGGATAGTAGGATCAAGAGATTAGACATGAACAATATCCCACGATTGAAGGGGGGTACAACGCTGATCCTCAAAATCATCTACAAGCATTTCATGATGCATGTGCCTTACAAAACATAGAAAATGAATGGAAAAAATTAAAGTTGTTTCCATGGATGCTAATCAAAGAAGTGGAAGGCTGGTGTCAGTCTTTAGAATTGGAATCCATTCGTAGGTGGAGTACCATGTTAGAATTGTTCAATGATAAGTATCAAATGTACTCCTGAGTGTCCAACCTGTGAAAGAAAATCCAAGGCTAGAAACAAGGAGGACATGAACCTTTGGATGCCATCATGAGCTGATATTATGCACTGTTACATCATTGTCCTAGCCATGGTTATTCATAGAGAGATCAACTACGCCATCTCATAGATGGGCTTAGGCATGAAACACGAAGAACACTTGGGACTTATGCCCAAGGAAGACTATCTGAGCTTAGGACCCATCAAGTACGAAGATTATTGGAGCAAGTTGCTAAAGAGGAAGGTGAGTTATAGAAAAGAGAGAGTGCAGAGGAATATAACAGAGATCCTTCCCTCTAAAAGAAGGGAGTAAGATTTTTGTAAGGATGAAGAAGAGTTGCCATTTGAAGAGATGGTGAATAGGAAAAATTTGCCCCTTCAAAAACTTGCATCGAAAGTATCGGCAAAGGTTGACCAAATGTGGGACTCCCTAGATGATAAATTTCAAACCATTCTCAAAGTAGTAGAGGAGTCTAGAGAGCAAGGTAGTGAACGGGAAAATAAAAAAAAGAGAGAAGCAAAATATGCACATAACAAGGGTAAGGGAAAATTTTCCATCATCAAAGAGGTTGTGGATTTAGATATAGACAATGATAGTGGATGCAAGATATGCCAATATGACTATCCTAAGAGATGTTGCCTTGTAATCTCACATCTATAGGAGTCTGGGGTGTATGCACTTAAACCACGATTAAACAAAAGGGAAACACCGAAAAGGTTACCTTATCCTCAAGGTAACCCAAGGTAGTTCCACCAACCCTTAACATATTATCCAGGTGGAACTCCACCACAACCAATTGAGCATTATCAATAGTGGCACTACCCACAATCATGGGGAATGCCACCACCATGGAAATAGTATCCTTACTGGCAACTTAACTCGTATGGATATTATGTGCAAGAACCAGTCTCTCCACATGACTCTACTAGTCACGTCACTCCTCAACCTCACTACCAAGTCCCTGAGTACTATAAGACTCCTTATCCTAGGGGTTATGTTCCATAGACATAGTACCCTTCCCATCCAGCTACACCTATTCCACCCATATCTCCATTACCACCTACTCCAACTATGCAAGGTGAACTCCTTGCCTAGCCACAACAACATAATGCTACGAGGGTTGTTAACTCTCAATCTACTATTGGTTCTAAAAACCACATGAAGAAAAGAACTTTCTTCAAAACCAATAGTCCAACTAAGCCCTTGCAACCACAAGCAACTAATCCTTTAGACACCTCATTACCAATCAAAACTTTAGAGCTCCCTTCAGGCCAAACACTGTGTCCAACACATACGGTCATGTTAACTCATGTCGTCACTAATTGGATTAAGGCCAGCCATCTTCCTCGGAAATTTTTTGATCTTGGAAGTCCTCTGATATGTTTAAAAATCATTGGGAATGAACCATGCAAAGCTCTTTTGGATTTAGGTTCTGGTGTCAACCTAATCTCTCAAGAAATGTACAAAGCATGGAACCTGCCTCCACTAAAAAAGAGTAACATTTGTTTAGAGTTGGTCGACTAGTCCATCATTATCCCATTAGGGCTAGTGGAGGACATTGTCACCACTATTTGTGGGTGGTCATATCCAGCTAACTTCCTAGTAATTCAAGTGAAAAATAGTAAGGGGGACCCCCCAATTATAATGGGAAGAGCATGGATAATCAAAGTTGACATGTGCCTAGGAATCTATGATATTTCCCTGGAAGATGAAAGGAAAATATGTTTGGGAAGGTTGAGAAGAAGAAAGTTCCATGCATCATATACAGTGACACAGGGTGTAATTGCATGCAAAAGTCACGGTTTGTGCAACATTTAACATTGCCTGCATGCAATCAGTGTGCACAAGTGACTAATATACAAAGATGCCTATATGCAGTAGCCACAAGACAAGAAGGCACCTAGTGGTTGATAGCTAATCAAGAGAGTAGTTCAACTATATGCATGGAACCAACTGTGGGTTTTACTTGTGCTTACATCGATAGCATAGACACATTAGAGCAAGTCCATTGCCAACTGCCAAGTCCTAACATTGAAAATTTTAATTTGGGGAAGTTGGAAATCCCTGATAAGTTAATGCAGGAGCCCCTTGAGTTAAAACCATTGCCCACTAGTATGGAATACACGTTTCTCAAGAATGGAAAGCTGGTAATTATTAACGCTAATCTCACTCCGCAACAAAAAGAGAGACTGCTAAAGGTAATAAACAAATGGTTGAAAGCCTTCACTTGGTCATATCCTGAATTAACCTAAATAAATCCTAGGATATGCCAGCACAGAATTTACACCAACCCCTCCATGAAGCCTCAATGATAACCATAGAGGCAATTGAACCCAAAGCTTAAGCAAGTGGTTAAGGAAGAAATCAAATAGCTTCTAAAATCTGGGTTCATATACCCCATTATTGATAGTGAATGGGTTAGTCCCTTAGTTATTGTGCCTAAAAAGGGAGGTAAATGGAGGGTGTGCATAGACTTTAGGCTACTAAATATGGCAACATTCAAATACCACTTTCCTTTGCCATTCGTAGACCAAGTCTTAGATACCATTGCAATGCATTGCTACTATAGTTTTCTGGATGGGTACAGTGGGTACAACCAAATACAAATAGCCCCATAAGACCAAGCCAAGACTACATTCACTAGTCCTTGGGGAACATTTGCATACAAATAGATGCCATTTTGCTTGTGCAATACCCTTGGAATGTTTTAACGATTAGTTCTAATCATATTCTAGTCGCAAATAGGAAATGGGGTGGAAGTCTTCATGGACAACTTCTCCACTTACAGAGAAGAATTTGATCAAGCATTGGACCGGTTAGAGTAAGTATTAAAGTGATATGTAGAAACCAATTTAGGGATCAACTAGCAAAAAAGCCATTTAATGGTCCAAGAAGGCATAGTATTAGGTCATAAGATCTCACAAACATGGATAGAGGTAGACCCTAAAATGATCAAAGTTATCCAAGGAATTACTTGGCAACCTGAAATTGTAAAAGATATTTGGTCATTCCTTGGACACACTAGCTACTATAGATGCTTTATTGAGAACTTTTCTAAGGTTGCAAAATCATTTGTTGAACTAACGAAAAAGGACATACCTTTCAAGTGGACTAGGGAATGCGAACTAGCCTTCCAAACTTTAAAATAAAAGCTCATAGAAACACCCATTCTACAAGCTCCTGACTGGTCTATACCATTCTACATAATGACTGATGCATCCAACTATGCTTTAGGATCTATACTTACATAGTTAGGTGACCAAAAATGTCCTTATTACATCCACTATGCAAGTAGGAGTATTGCTAGTGCACAACTCAACTACATTACAACAGAGAAAGAATTAATGGTTGTAGTGTTTACACTACAAAAATTTAGGCACTATGTCTTGGGCTATAATGTAATTGTGCACACGGATCATAGTGTAATAATGTTTCTAATGAATAAACCAACAGTGAGCCCTCGCATCATATGATGGCTCGTAATCTTACAAGAGTTCAATCTTACAATGATTGATCAAAAATGCACTGAGAACATAGTTGGTGATCATTTATCTCAATTTTGATGGGAGAAAAAAGAGGATGAGTATCCAATTTCTAATCATTTCCCTGATGAACTCCTCTTTGCAGGTGTAGGAACTAACCAATCGACCATGGAAACAAACTAGTATAGTAGTATTCTCGCCTATCTCCTTATACAACAAACACCATAAGAGTTAGATGCTAAAAAGAAGAAACAATTCCTTCACTGAGCCAAGTGTTTTATGGAGATCGATGGGAAACTTTATAAAATATGCCCCAATGGCTTGGTTCGATGGTACATTCTCGATATAAATCAACCGCGAGTTCTCCAAGATGCTCATGAGGGTCCTTGTGGGGTCATTATGCCAAGAGATGAACAACCCTTAAAATCCTACTTGCAAGATATTATTGGCCTACATTGTTTTAAGATGCCCATCATTTCGTTCAATCTTGTGAGTGTTGTCAACATGATGGGGAAATGACTACTAGAATGGAGGTTCTGCAACAATGGATTCAACCTTTAAAATCTATCGACATATGGGGAATTGATTTTATGGGGCCCATTACACCAATGTACAATGGGAAAGCTTACATCATTGTTGTTGTTGACTACTTTACAAAATGGGCAGAAGCAGCCACAAATAAGGATTGTACATCATCTACAACTACATGATTTATTCAATAACAAATCGTAAAAAGGTTTGGCATGCCTTGTACACTTATTTCTGACAATGGCATACATTTTACTGGTGCAACTTTTTGGAAGCTGATGCAATGCTTAGGGGTTGGATAGGAACTAACTACACCATACCACCCTCAAGAAAATGGTCAAGCTGAGGTCACCAATAGGGAGATTATCAAGATATTAACAAGAACTATTAGAAAGTATAGGTGAGATTGGAGCACCAAATTGAATGATGCTCTTTGGTCATACCGCTCCACATGGAAACTCTCGATAGGCTACTCTCCCTATGAGTTAGGGTATGATAAATTACCAACACTTCCTATTCAGGATGAACTCCATACACTATCTATGGCTTGTGATCTCAACCTTGACCTTGATCTAGCACAAAAAGAATAGTTAATGATCCTTAACTTGCTAGATGAGAACTGATTAGTTGCCCTATCATTAACAAATTACACAAGGCCTTCAATAAACAACGTCATGACTTGAAAATTAGAAAAGTTAAATATGAACTAGGAGATAAGGTTCTATACTAGAATCCCACACATGTGCCACAATGCACTAAATTTCAAATGCTATGGGAAGGACCTTATATTATTTATGCAACTTTTCCTTTAGGGGCCATGATGATTTACAAACCTGAGAGCCCAGATAAGAAATTTTTGGTCAACATTCAACAAACCAAACCTTTCCATGAGCTTAGAATAGCTAGTACCAATAATACCTCCATTGGTGGACAACCTTGCTCATTATTTCAGATCTCCTCCTTCCAACTCAGTCATGGGTGAGACAGCCACCAATGCTAACCATTCTAAGCCCTCAGCTATTTTTATATTTTTGTTTTACACCTTTTTTGTTTTGCACATTTTTTAAATTACTTAATTTCTTTTTGTTTTACACCATCATTCACAATTTTCCTATTTCTTTGTTTGATTTACTTTCATTTTTCATACAATAAGTGGTCATGATGGTGGATTGTATCATAATAATGTTGATTGCTAGTGTCAGGTTTTTACCTTTGATTCTCAATGTTGATATTAAGATATGGTTCTTATGATAAAATAAGCAATGAGTCCACACCGTCCATTCCTCCATTCAACTCTATGGTATCCCTTGGTTTTGGAACTGTACTGTCCCTTTTTCTAAATAAAATTATTAATGAATTGGTGGCTTGGTATTGTTCAAACTAAGGAAGGACTCAATGGATGAAAAGGGTGTAACTTCAAGGTGATTCGATGTACATGTATAGGTTATTCTCTTGGGTGCTTGGATTCTTTTCATGGGTTTTCCGCCATTATGTCATTGATCAAATATTAGGAAGCTGAGTGAATAAAAATAAGTCTTTCCATGGTGTGGTTCTCACGTGAAAAACCAAAAAAAAAAAAACAAAACAAAAAAACAAAAAGAAGTGAAGAAAAGAAAAAGAAAAAGTGAGAATTCAAAGCACACCCCTTAGACATAATAAAAAATATGGGCTACTAGCACTGGTTATGGCACTGGAAAGACATGTTACCCATGCCTAAAGGTTCCCTCTAACTAAGGCCCTTTCTCGCTTTCTACTTCTCCATCTTGCTCTCCTTGGAATGGTGGTAAATATTTGGGGAAGCATTCTTGTTGTTTCAAGGGGATGGTTTGGCCAAGTGTATTGATGCGAGGTCACTGAATGTGGTTGGTTTGAGTTCGAATTTGGAATGAGTTCTACTCATCACCTTAACCATCAAATACATAAGGGACTTTACACAACCTTGCTCTTGGGATTCCATTTCATTTTCTACTCTCCATCTTTCTTCCCATTTTCCACCTCATTGTTAGTTTTATGATTAGTATATATTTTGGTTGATGCATTGTTATTCTTTGGTAAATTCTTGTGGGTCAGTCTTTAACCATTGTTTCCATGTGTCATTCCTAGAGCCTATGGACTCTTTGGTTTGTGGGTTTGTTAGGGCATAAAGGGCATGAGCCTGCTTTGGGAAGGACCCACTAACATTCCTTTATGGTGCAATTGTTAAATTCTTCTCTTTAAACATTTCTTGCAATCAACAATTTCTCATTTCATCCCCATCCATAACATCCATTTTATTGGCATTTCCATTGTTATTTTCCCCATTTTTCTTGTTTCCTATAGTTTTCCACCCTATTTCTATTGGAGGTTCACTCTTAGTTGTGGGGGCCCTATCACAAATTTTTCCATTCTACTAGTATCACCCCTACATGTTGGGTAGTTATCTGTGATAAACCTCTAACCTAGTTTTTGCCATAATCACAACCCAGCTAATGTGCTTTATATCGAGGCAAGGTATCAAATGCATTATGGTTTACTTATCCTTACTCATTTGTGACTGTGTTGTGGGTTGATGAACCATGATATAGCATACATGACATCATGTCCACAATATTGTGTCTACAATATCAGATCAACCATGTGATGTTGGATACCTAATATCATGGGTAGTTATCTATGATAAACCTTTAACCTAGTTTTTGCCATAATCACAACCCAGCTAATGTGCTTTATATCAAGGCAAGGTATCAAATGCATTATGGTTTACTTATCCTTACTCATTTGTGACTGTGTTGTGGGTTGATGAACCATGATATAGCATACATGACATCATGTCCACAATATTGTGTCTACGATATCAGATCAACCATGTGATGTTGGATACCTAATATTGTGGGTAGTTATCTGTGATAAACCTCTAACCTAGTTTTTGCCATAATCACAACCCAGCTAATGCGCTTTATATCGAGGCAAGGTATCAAATGCATTATGGTTTACTTATCCTTACTCATTTGTGACTGTGTTGTGGGTTGATGAACCATGATATAGCATACATGACATCATGTCCACAATATTGTGTCTACGATATCAGATCAACCATGTGATGTTGGATAGCTAATATCGTGGCTTGCCTTCTTGCTTATAAATAAGAGGTGGCACGATTGGTTTCCAAGAGTTAGAAGTTAGTCCCTTAGCCAAACTCTTGCCATTTTTTCCCTCTAGAGTTAGAATTATTTCTGCGTGCCCGTAGTAGGAGTCATAGAGTGAATGGATCTTTATTTGAGCATTGTGTAGCTAAGCACACTTTGTGTACAACAATAAAGATGGACTTTATGATAAACCTTGTAGCATATAAAATTGATTAATTAGTGTTAATTATTATTTAATGCTTTCCTAGTTAATTAAAGATCTTTGTCACCTTACAACTCTCATTAGTTAAATACACTCAGTACAATGACTTCGAGCATGCGTGTGGTGCTTGGTAACCTAGTAACAATTAGTGTTTTGTAATCCCAGCAGCATTGCATTGGTTTAGGATGTGTACAGTGAGTGGGAACAGATACTGGTATTAGGAATAATTAGAACTTAGCTAATGAATAGTTAAATTGGATTAGTTACTTAGTTATCTCTCTCTCCTCCTTACTAGCGGAGGATATAAAATACATAAAAGCCATAAAAATCATATGCCTCAAGCTTACTTAACCATACAACCGTGACATATAAGTAAGTTTGGGAAGACAATGATTAATCAACCCGTTATTGTTCCACAAAGGTGCATAGGAACTTAGTCCTTGGAATTTGATCAGATTGTGTGTGAAACACTCGTATTTATATGGTTGAGCATAGGGGTAGCTCACCACTCATCATTGGTGCAGTTGTCGGGGACTTAGTTGTTTGTACGCTAAGTAGAACTTAGGAAATCATTCACATCATTGAAATGAACCCTTAGGGTTGGTTAAGAAAAATATAATAGTACCTTACACACTAAACAAGACAAGATGTCTTCTTCTTTGCACAAAAGCACTTCACCACCTAAGACTAACATAAGAAGCAATCGACGACAGGATGCACATGACGTTGATCTACCAATCCCTCAACAGTTTCATGTGGTATACATTCATCTCAATGAATATGTACCTAACTTCACCTTTATTCTCCACCAAGATGAACATTTTCATTGGCGTGACTTGGAAGGTAACATAGTGTTACCTCCCAACTATTCAGTCCCAAGTATGCTTCTTCATGCACTCACGTGAATAGGCATGCAACACTTACACGCTGAGTACATTGTGTAGGACTATGATTCGAGAGACTATCGTCCCATAGAAGTGCAACATCAAAGGGATTTGAAATAGGAGAGAAACCATAAATCCTTGAAGGAAAAATGGTCTAAGGCTTCCCCCCNNNTTTTAAGAAAAATTGAGGGTGATGAACTTGCCTTAAGTAGTCACCCACATAACGATGTTTCTCCCCTTGACTTTGGCCAAGGGGTTGTGTATCAGAACTATCATTCTACTATTCAAAACCTAGGTGCTGATACCAACAAACACAAAGTGTTCAAAAAAGGAACAAAAACACATAAAAAAGGTGGGCATTCTGATCACAATCACAATCGAGGCAGAGACCACCAAAGAGAAGGTAGTAGACACCATCATGATGGTGGTTCTCCTTGTTCTTCACCTTTATCATCTCCTTCATCCTCTCCTTCCATGTTCGGATGTAGCCATAAAGAAACATATCATGAGGATAAGGGCAAACAAAGTGGAAGTCATAGATAGGACAACCAAGAAAGAGGAAGAGGGCACTCTAGGGAATCACACCATAGAAGAAGGGAGAATAGGGAACCGCATAGGAACCATAGATGCTATGAACGAGATGATCATGATGAATCCCTACTCATTATGCAAAGCATGCTAGATATAACTAAGGCTGTAAGAGTTCCAACAAGGCACCAAAAAGATAGTAGGATCAAGAGGTTAGACATGAATAACATCCCACGATTTGAAGGGGGATAAAACACTGATCCTCAAAATCACTTACAAGCATTTCATGATATGTGTGCCTTGAAAAACATAGAAAATGAGTGGAAAAAGCTTAAGTTATTTCCATGAACACTAATAAAAGAAGTTGAAAGCTGGTACTAGTCCTTAGAATCAGAATCCATTTGGAGGTGGAGTATTATGTTAGAATTGTTCAACGATAAGTACCAAACGTACTCATGGGTGTCTAATCTATGAAAGAAAATACAAGGATGGAAACAAGGAAGTCATGAACCCTTGGATGCTACCATGGGTCACTATTATGCACTATTACATCGTTGTCCTGGCCATGGTTATTCGCAGCAGGATCAACTACGCCATCTCATAGATGGGCTTAGGCATGAAACAAGAAGAACCCTTGAGGCTTATGCCCAAGGAAGGTTATCTGAGCTTATGTTCCATCAAATTTATGGACTACTAGAGCAAGTTGCTAAGGAAGAAGGTGAGCTATGAAAAAAAGAGAGTGTAGAAGAATATAATCAAGATTCTTCCCTTTGAAAGAAGGGAGTAAGATTTTGTGAGGATAAAGAAGAGTCACCACTCGAAGAGATGGTGAATAGGAAAACCATGCCTATCCAAAAGTTAGCATCAGAAGTATCAGAAAAGGTAGAACAAATGTGGGACTCCCTAGATAGTAGGTTTCAAATTGTGCTCAAAGTAGTAGAGGAGTCTAGAGAGTGAGGTAGTGATCATGAAAAAAGGAAAAAGAGAGAAGTAGAGAATGCATGTAACAAGGGTAAGGGTAACTTTTCTATTATTGAAGAGGGTGTGGACTTAGATACGGATGATGATAGTGGATGTGAGATCTGTCAATACAACCATCCTAAGGGATGTTACCTTGTAATCTCACATTTACAGGAGTCTAGGGTGTATGCACTTAATCCATGTTTAAACAAATAGTAAACATCCCAACGGTTACCTTATCCCCAAGGTAATCTAGGGTAGTTCCACCAACCTTTAACGTATTATCCAAGTGGAACTCCACCAAAACCAATTAAGCAACATCAATAGTGGCAACATCCACAATCATGGGAAATGCCACCACCAAGGCAGCAATATCCTTACCAACAACCTGACCCATATGGATATTACATGCAGCATCCAATCTCTCCACGTGACTCTGTTGGTCACGTTACTTCCCAACATCACTACCAAGCCTGTGAGTACAATAGGACTTCCTCTCCTAGGGGTGACATTCGACAAGTATACTAGCCTTCCAATCTGGTCGCATCTCTCCCATCAATAGCTCCATTACCACTTGATCTAGCAATGTAAGGTGAACTCCCTGCTTAGCCACAGCAACACAACACCACAAGGGCTATTAATCCTCAACCTACTATTAGTTCTAACAACCATATGAAGAAAAGATCTTTCTTCAGAACCAATAGTCCAACCAAGCCTTTGCAACCCCAAGTGGTTGAGTCTTTGGACACCTCTATATCAACTAAAGCTTCAAAGCCCCTTTGAACTTAAAACCGAATTCAAAGCATACAGTCATGTTAACACATGTTGTTACTGATTGGATTAAAGTTGGCTACCTTTCTAGGAAATTCTCTAATCCTAGGAGTCCCTTAGTATATCTACAAATTGCTAGGAATGAGCCATGCAAACCTCTTTTGGATTCAGGTTCCGATGTCAACCTAATATCCCAAGAAATGTACAAGGCCTGAAACCTGCCCCCATTAAAAAAGAGCAATGTCTATTTAGAGTTAGCCAAATAGTCCATCATTGTTCCCTTGGGATTAGTGGAGGAAATTGTTACCACTATTTGTGGGTGGTTGTATCCAGTTGACTTCCTGGTGATTCAAGTGAATAATAGTAAGGGGGACTTCCCAATCATAATGGGAAGGGCATGGCTAAGCACTATCTATGCATGCCTAGGTATCCATGATCTTTCCCTAGAAATATCTAAGGAAAATGCTCTCATAAAGATCAAGAAGAAGAAGGTTCCATGCATCGCATATAGTGACATAGGGTGCCATTGCATGCAAAGATCATGGGTTGTGCAAAGTTTGACATTACTTGCATGCAATCAGTGTGCACAAATGATCAACATACAAAGGTTCCTGTATGTAGCAACCACACAAAAAGAAGACACCCAGTGGTTGATAACTAATCAAGAAAGCATCTCACTTATATGCATGGAACTGATTGAGGGTTTGACTTGTGCTTACATAGATAGCATTGATGCATTAGACCAAGTCCACTACCAACTTCCCAGTCCTAACTTAGAAAAAATCAACTGGGGAAAGTTGGAAATCTCTAAGAAATTTAAACAAGAGCCCCTAGAGCTAAAACCATTACCCACCGGTATGGAATACACATTCCTTAAGAATGAAAACTAGTAATCATCAATGCAAGACTTACTCTGCAATAGAAAGAAAGTCTACTCAAGGTCATAAACAAGTGGTTAAAAGCCTTTTTCTGGTCATATCCAGAATTAATTGGAATAGATCCTAGAATATGCCAACATAGGATTTACACTAACTCCTCCATGAAGCCTCAAAAATAACCACAGAGGCAATTAAACCAAAAGTTAAAGAAACTAGTAAAAGAAGAAATTAAACAGCTTATAAAGGGTAGGTTCATATATCCCATTGTTGATAGCGAATGGGTTAGCCCCTTAGTAATCATGCCTGAAAAGGGAGGAAAATGAAGGGTGTGCATATATTTTAGGCTGCTAAACATGGAAACATTCAAGGATCACTTTTCGTTGCCATTTTTTGACCAAGTCTTAGACACAATTGCAGGGCATCGCTATTATAGTTTTTTGGATGGCTATAGCGGATACAACCAAATACAAATAGCCCCAGAAGACTAAGCCAAAACTACGTTCACCAGTCCTTGGGGAATGTTTTCATACAAAAAAATTTTGTTTGGATTATGCAATGGCCCTACCAAATTTCAACGCTTAGTTCTAAGCATATTCCAGTAGCAAATAGGAAATGGTGTGGAAGTCTTTATGGATGACTTTTCCACCTATGGAGCAAGCTTTGATCAAGCCTTGGACTAGTTAGAGCAAGTGCTGAAAAGATGTGTAGAGACTAATCTAAGGCTCAACTAGTAGAAAAGACATTTAATGATCCAAGAAGGCATAGTACTTGGGCATAAAATTTCACATGCAGGGATAGAGGTAGACCGTGAGAAAATCAAGGTCATCCAAGGAATTACCCATCAATTGGAAACTATCAAAGACATTTAATCATTCCTTGGACACACTGGATACCATAGGAGATTCATAGAGAAATTTGTGAAGATTGCCAAACCATTGGTAGAGCTAAGAAGAAAGGGCGTATCCTTCGAGTGGACCAGGAAATGAGAACTAGCTTTCCAAACTCTGAAGTAGAAGCTAGTAGAAACACCCATTCTACAAGCTCCTGACTGGTCCAGATTGTTCCATGTCATGACTGATGTGTCCAACTATGCCATTGGAGTCGTACTTACATAGTTAGATGATAAAAAATGCCCTTATTACATCTATTGTGCAAGTAGAAGCATAGCTAGTGCACAACTTAACTACACTACTATAGAAAAAGAATTAATGGCTGTAGTGTTTGCACTAGAAAAATTTAGGCACTATGTATTGGGATACAAAGTATTCATACACATAGATCATAGTGCAATGTAGTTCCTTATGAATAAGCCAATGGTAAGCCCTCATATTAAACAATGGCTGGTAATCCTACAAGAGTTCGATCTAACGATGATGGATCGTAAAGGCACCGAGAACGTAGTTGCCAATCATTTATCTCAGTTGCACTAGGATAGCAAAGAGGATGAGTATCCTATTTTTGATCACTTCCCTAATGAGTTCCTCTTTGCTAGTGTAGTGAATGATCAATCACCCATGGAGACAAACTAGTACAGTAGCATTCTTACGTATCTCCTTACCCAAAAAACACCACAAGAGTTAGACCTTAAGAAGAAACAACAGTTTCTTCATAGAGGCAAGTACTTTATGGAGATCAATAGACAACTTTACAAAGTATGTCTTGATGGCTTGGTTTGATGGTGTGTTCCCAATAGAGATCAACTGAGAGTTCTCCAAGATGCTCATAAGGGCCCTTGTGGGGGTCACTATGCTAGGAGATGAATAGCTATTAAGATCCTACTTGCAAGGTATTATTGGCCTACCTTGTTCCGGGACACCCATCATGTTGTCCAATCTTGTGAACACTGTCAACATGATGGGGGAATGATTGCTAGAATGAAGGTTCCATAATAATGGATTTAACCATTAGAACCCTTCGACATTTGGGGAATTGATTTCATGGGCCATTACACCAATGTCGAATGGAAAAGCATACATCATAGTTTCTGTAGACTACTTCACAAAATGGGATGAAGCAGCTGCCGTTAAATATTACACATCATCTACAGCTACACAATTTGTTCAACAACAAGTCATCAACAGGTTTGGTGTGTTGTGTGCACTTATCTCCAATAATGGTACACACTTTACAGGTGCAACTTTTTGGAGGTTAATGTAATGCTTAGGGGTTGAGCACAAATTGACTACACCATATCATCCCCAAGCAAATAGTCAAGTCGAGGTCACTAATAGGAAGATTATTAAGATACTGACCAGAACCATTAGCAAGTATAGGCAAGATTGGAGCACCAAACTGAATGATGATATTTGGGTATACCTCTCCACATGGAAACTCCCTATAGGCTACTCTCCATATGAGTTAGTGTATGGAAAACTTCCAATGCTTCCTATCCAAGCTAAGCTCCATACACTAGCCACAACATGTGACCTCAACCTTGACCTTGATCTAGCACAAAAAACAAAGGTTGATGACTCTTAACTTGCTAGATGAGAACCGATTAGCTACCCTATCATCTAATGAGTTGCACAAGACATTTACTAAATAACGTCATGACCTAAAAATCAAGAAAGTTAAGTATCAACCTGGAGATAAGGTTCTCTATTGGAACCCCACACATGTGTCACAATGTACCAAATTTCAAACACTATGGGAAGAAACTTACATTATCTATGCAACTTTTCCTTTAGGAGCCATGACCATATATAAACTTGAGAGCCTAGATAAGAGACTGTTAGTCAATGTGCAACAAACAAAACCCTTCCATGAATTTAAGACAACCAGAACATATGCTACCTCTGTAGATGGGCAACCATGCTCATTATTTCAGATCTTCTCCTTCCGACTTAGTCATGGAGGAGATGGCCACCTTCACTAATCATTGAAGGCCCTCAATTCTTTCTAAGTTTTTGTTTTACGCATTTTTTGTTTTACACATCTTTTGTTTTACACATTTTTTTTGCACATTTCTTTAATTTTTCTTGTTTTTTACATCATTGTTCATATTTTTACCATTTCTTTGTGTGATTACTTTATTTTGTTTTGTTCATCACCCAATAAGTGTTCATTATGATGGCATGAATAATATCATATTGATTGCTAATGTTTGGATTTTACCTTTGAAGTGTGATGTTGATATTAAGGTATGGTTCTTTTGATTAAATAGGTAATGAGTCCATGACATTCATGCATCCATAAAATCATATGGTCTCCCTTGACTTGGAACTGTATAGTCCCTTTCTCTAATAAAACTATTAACAAATTGGTGGTTGAGTATTTATCAGACTAAGGAAAGACTCAAAGGATGAAAAGGGTGTGACTTCAAGGGGATTCTATGCATTTGTACTAGTTATTCTCTTGAGTGCTTGGATGCTTTTTACTTGGGTTTTTCACCATTCTAACCATTCATCAAATCACCAGAAGCTAAGTACATAAAAATAAGTCTTTGCATGGTGTGGTTCTCATGCAAAAAACACAAAAAAAAAAACATAGTGAGAATTCAAAGCATACCCCTTAGACACAATAATGAACTTGGGCTACACATGCTGGTTATGGCACTGGAAAGACATGTTACTCATGCTTCAAGGTTCCCTCTAACTAAGGCCCCTTCTCACTTCCTGGTTCTCCATCTCGCTCTCCTCGGAATGGTGGTGAATTTTTGTAGAGGAATTCTTGTTGCTTCAAGGGGATGGGCTGGTCAAATGTGTTGATGCGAGGTCACTGAATGTGGATTGTTGAGCCTAGATTTGGAATGAGTTCTACTAAGTCACATTAACCATGAAACACACAAGGGACTTTACACAACCTTGTTCTTGGGTTTCCATTCCTTTCTCTACTCTCCACCTTTATTTTCCATTTCTCACCTCATTGCCAGTTTTATCATTAGTTTGTATCTTGGTTGATGCATTGTTCTTCCTTGGTAATTTCTTATGGGTAATTTTTAAACTCTTGCTTCCAATTGACATTCCTAGAGCCTACAAACTCTTTGGTTTGTGGATCTGTCTAGGTACTAAAGGCATGAGCCTACTTTGGGGAGGACCCACTAGCATTCCTTTTTGGTGAATTTGTTAACTTATTTCCCTTAAACATTTCTTGTAATCAACAATTTTTTGTATCATCCCCATCCACGACATCCATTTTCCTTGCATTGCCATTGTTACTTTTTCTCCATCTTTCTTATTCCTTATCTTTTTCCATCCTATTGCTACTGGAAGTTTGCTCCTAATCATGGTGGCCCTGGCACAATTTTTTAAATTTTTCCTAACCCCTACACCTTAGGTAGTCACTAGTGTAAAATCTCTAGAATCAGTATTTTCCATAATCACAACTCAGGCAATGCACTTTACATTGAGGCAAGGTATCAAATACATTGTGATTTATCTACCTCACTCATTTGTGACTATGTTTTGTGTGTAGATGGTGATCATACAACAATGGACTGGGCTTGGAGGAAACACTTAGGATGGATCGGAACTGGAACATTTGTGAAAGGAGCAAGATTGGTGGCGTGGCTATGGACAAACAACGAAAGGTGCAATATTGGCATTGATAGCAGCATGTCTTATTCTTCTCTCTCTCTCCTTCATCTCTTCTAGCTACCAAATAAGGCTAGATGTCATTTATGTACAGTGTCACTTTTGTGGTTATGAATACTAATGCTATCATGTATTGTATTTTTGATCCATTCACTGGGCACGTTGAGTCAATCAACTTGCTCCACCATCAATGGTCATTCAATTAATAATCCCATACCTTCCCAATATTTTGTGAGGAACTCAAGGATGAGTTTTCATTCAGTCATGGGGGTATGATGAACCGTGATATAGCATACGTGACATCGTGTCCACAATATTGTGTCTACGATATCGGATTGACCATGTGATGTTGGATACCTAATATCGTGGCCTACCTCCTTGCTTATAAATAAGAGGTGGCACCCTTGTTTTCCAAGAGTTAGAAGTTAGTCCCTTGGCCAAAATATTGCCATTTTTTCCTCTAGAGTTAGAATTATTTCTGCATGCCCATAGTAGGAGTCATAGAGTGAATGGATCTTTATTTGAGCATTTTGTACCTGAGCATACTTTGTGTACGGAAATAAAGACAAACTTTATGATAAACCTTGTAGCATATAGAATATATTAATTAGTGTTAATTATTATTTAATGATTTCCTAGTTAATTAATGATCTCTCTCATCTTACAACTCTCATTAGTTAAATACACTCAGTACAATTGCTTCGAGCATGCGTGTGGCACTTGGTAACCCAGTAATGATTAGCATTTGGTAATCCCAGCAGTGTTGCATTAGTTTAGGGTGTGTACGGTGAGTGGGAATGAATACTAGTGTTAGGAATAATTAGAACTTAGCTAATGAATAGTTAAATTGGATTAGTTACTTAGTTATCTCTCTCTCCTCCTTACTAGTGCAAGATATAAAACACATAAAAGCCATAAAAATCATATGCCTCAAGCTTACTTAATCATACAATCATGACATACAAGTAAGTTTGGGAAGACAATGATTAATCAACCTGTTATTGTTCCAAAAAGGTGCATAGGAAGTTATTCCTTGTAATTCGACCAGATCGTGCATGAAATGCTCATATTTGTATGGTTAAGCGTAGGGGGTACCTCGTCGCTCATCATGGGTGCAGATGGTGATTACATGAATTATGGACTAGGATAGGGTGAAGCACTTGGTATGGACTAGAGCTAGAGTGTTTATGCTGGGAATAAGTTATGTCGCATGGCTATGGATAAAAAAATGGAAGATGCAATTGCGACATCAGCAACAACACCCCTCATTTTCTTTACTCTCTCTTCAAGCTGTCGGGTGAGGGTCTAGATGTCATCTATGTATAGTGTTCACCACAAAGGGCATGAACACCAATGTTGTAATATGTTTGTTGATCCATTCACCAGGCATTTTGAGTGTATTATTCCTTGTCATTGTCAGTTCTCATTCAGTCAATAATCCCATACCTTCCCAATATTTTGTAAGGAACTCGAGTACAAGTTTTCATTCAGTCGTGCGAGTATGATGAGTTGTGATATCGCATCTACAATATTGTGTAAGCAATATTGGAGTCTTTCACATGATATTGCAGCCTACCTCATTACCTATAAATAAGGGGCAGGTGCACTTGGTTTGCATAGTTAGTCTTAGTCCCTTACCCAAACTCTTGCCTTTTTCCCTTTCCAGAGATAGAATTATTTCTGAGTGCCCACAGTAGGAGTTATAAAGTGAACGAATATTTCTTCGAGCATTGTGTACCTGAGCACACCTTTTGCACGACAATAAAGATGAACTTTGTGATAAACCTTGTAGCATTTAGAATAGATTAATTAATGTTAATTACTATTACTTAATGCTTTCCTTAGTTAATTAATATTCTCTCTCTCACCCTACAACTTGCCTAAGTAAGCACACTTAGTACGATCACTTTGAGCATGTGTGTAACGCTTGGTAACCTAGTAATGATTAGCGTTTGGTAATCCTAGTAGTATTGCACTGGTTTAGGATGTGTATAGCAAGTGAGAATGGATGCTGGTGTTAGGACTAGTTAAAGCATAATTGAGTAGTTAAATCAAAATTAGTTACTTAGTTATCTCTCTCCTCCCTTTATAGCACTAGGACACAAAAACATAAAAACTATAAAAATCATGTACCTCAAGTTTACTTAACCATACAATTGTTCCATACAAGTAAGCTTGGGAAGACAATGATTGATCAACCCATCCTTGTTTCATAAAGGTGCATAAGCACTTAGTCCTTGGAATTCGACCGGATCGTGCATGGATGCTCGTATTCATATGGTTGAGCATAGGGATACCTTGCCACTCATCACTACTAAAAGAATATACCAAAAAGGTCTTAGAATAACTGTTGGCGATCATTTGGGACGCGACTGCCAACGAGTGTCCTCGAACAGGATTTAGGTGCCTGCTGGTCTCTGGCAACACCAAGGCCCAGATACCTCTAAATAAACTCAGTAGTTAATGTGAGTATGTGTGTGTGCTGTTGCGGCATGCGGTTGTGAGAAATGTAACGATTGCATTGTGTGTAGACTACAAATGACTTACTTTAAAGAGATTCAACCAACTTTGCCAGGTACTGTGAGTTGTTGAAAATTTCCTATTTTGTTCAACTACCTAGTCTACGTGGTCCTTATAATACCTACTTGTAACAAATAAAATTTTGCAAAAACATTTGAGCACAAATCCGCAAATCTACTCCTAATTTTCCCTAGAGAAAGAGATAGTTCCACAAGAAAACTAGAAATAGAGCAAGATTCAATGGAAATAAGCAGAAAAGAAAAGAAAGCAGATTTGTGTAGACCTCAAATATTTAAACAAGGTAAAATGACACGAGTAAACACTTCGCAATAAAGCTATCCCAAATTCAATATCTACGAATTGTTCAAACTTCCAAGGCTCAAACAAGCAATATCTTCAAGACAATCCTATTATGCTACCAAAAATTGCTGCGTAAACTACCACGTACGAGACTCCATTTTGACTAGATAATAGATGTCAACGATTGCATTCAAACAGAACCTTTAAAAGACTTGACAATTTCTGATTGAAATACCATGGAAATTCACTTTAAAGATAAAAATAAGCTATTTTGGTCCCATCAAAATACCAAAGATTCTTTGAACCCTCTTGACTACTAAATTGTTCAACGGCATGACTACAAGCAGAGGCTTTCTTACAATAATCCCAATAGCAGTTCCTATACATTGCACAATAACAAAATTTACTACTAAAATGCTCTTAAGGCTTTTAAGCACAAGTGCTTCTATGGCAAAATTTTAATAGAAATTTCTATCGGGCAACAAGAACAGTAAGAGCAATCGAAAAATCCCAAAATTACTTGCCAAGGATGATACTATCTAAACCACTAGCTGAACAATTTAAACAAAATAAAAAATAAAATACATAACTCACAGGACCATGACAAAGAGGCTGAAATCTTTTCTTTAGCAAGCCATCTCACAAGCAATCTTCTTTACAAATCTTCTTTACAAATGCTCTTCTCAAGACCCAAAGTGTGTCTTCAAGTGAGTACCCAAGTGCTAACTAGTAGCTTTTCCAAAGTATGATCTCCAAAAGTGTGATGTATCAAGTCTTTTTTTTCTTCCTCCCTAACCCCTGAAGCCTTTTTATAGGGTTCAAAAGTAGGTAGGGAAGTTACATATTCAAAAATATCTCACCTAACTTCTCTCCCAAGTAACTTGGCCAACCAATTAGGAGATTACTTGCCCAACAAGTTAGGAGGTTACATGCCCAACAAGTTAGGTAAGTTACAACAATTTTGGGTGGTTGTAACCACCAAGGAGATAGAAAAGCTGCAACTAACAAGTGTCCTTTGTAGTGGTTACAAACATCATGGGATTAAGGCTAGGAAGTTACAACTTTTTTTAAAAAAAGTTACCACTATAGAAAATAAAAGCTATGGTGGCCAAGTGTTTATCCAATAAAACTCCTTATAACCTTTCCATATAGATTATTATTAAAACTTAAATTGTGACTTTATGCCTGTATTAATATTTTTTATGTTATAACTTTGGGCATGGCATTGATTAATAAAACCTTTATTTTTTTAAATAAAATCAGGGTCAATACAAGGACAACGATTTGATATTGTGTCGTGTGCTTCTTTTCCCTCTTTTACCTCCAGCAACCGTAGAAATTCCCGAATCCTTCGCTGCTATAGTCTTGCAGGCATGCTTCCAGCCACCATGATTGCTTTCGATATTGGGACTGGCTAATTTTTCTTGCTTGATTTCTTCAAGCTGTTTCAGTTCTGCGTTTTCTATACATGGTGCTATTTTTGGAGGCCCCCTTTCCTGACTGCCACGACTGTGTGTCGTGTTGGTGCCGCTGCCGCCCTCTTCATCGTCTAGGGCTCCGACGATCGCTATTGGCAATGGCAGGCTCGCGAGGATTCGAGGTCGCTTTAGTTTTGAAAATAATCCCTATATTTCACAAACCCTAGCAGCGAAAATTAAAAGAAAATTTGACGTCAATGAAGCAGTTTCGACATTGCGGACGTGCTGAAGAATGTAGTCTAGCAGGGTTGCCTAGATTGCAAGATGCAGTAGCCCTCTTCGCCGTCACCTTCTGTCCTCCGCTCACATGCAGTCCTCCCACGTAGGTTCTGGCATCGGCATAGGTGCTGGCGCTGGTGCTCTTGATGCATCAGTCCATGCTAAAATCGGCGCACAGGATAATAGCAACAGCAACGGCCAGAACGACTCCAACAGCGGCGGTGGCAACAGCATGATCTGCAGCACTCTTCAACAAGGGTTTCAAGGCATAATTTTAGGTTTTCTGGGTTCTTCTTGTGTTGCCAACAACCGTGTGAGTGAGGGTTTTGGCATTTTTCCCTAGATGCAGCAAGCGCAGATGAACCCCAATGATTACACCATCGTAACCATTCTCAACGGCTGTGCCAAAACCAGGAGCCTACAAAAGGACATAGAACTAAAATATTTGTATTTTTGAAATATTTTCTGGAATGGTATTCCAACGCTTCCACTGAAATCCATTTGAGCACTAGCAGTGAATTTTTGCTAATATCTGGAATATCCAAAAGCTAGTTTTTGCCCCAAAATCACACCCAATAACAATCCTATCATCTCATTCAAAGTTTGATTTAGAACCACACCACAGAGTCCTAACAACCGGACAATTGAACTTTGATGTGTTATTAGGTGGATACATACCTTACCAGATGATCCAACAACCTTTGAATACATAATGTTAGAAGCATGACTTGACTGTTGTAATTTATTGAAAATGAAACAAGAGGCTTATCAAAATTGAACCCATGAGTTTTAGTTTTCAAATCAAGAGTCTTACTGTTCCATGGAATGGCCAAATGTGCCAACAATAACCTCACTACTATCATCAAATTATCGTTGTGATTTGAAATGAGTCAAGCATGGTCGATAATAGTCTGACTACTAAATTTCTTAGTAGCCAAGGCATACATATCATCGAAAAGATAGATCTTAACTATGTCTCACTGCATACCATTATACTCAACTACTCAGTACCATGGTCTCAACTAGTTTCCCAACCTCACATGAACTTAGGAATCAAAATTCAAGGTAGAAAATCCATTAAAAACCCTTGTTCCTATGGGGTGGGTTCCACTAAGGAACACTCCACTATTGCATGCAAATGAGGAAATTTAAAAATTCTTGGCTTCCTCTACCAAATTAGTATAAAAGTTAACTTTCATAAAAAATTCTTGCAAAAGCCTATTTATATCAAGAACTAATCCAAAATAATTATAAAATACTTGAGAAGAAAATTTGACAAAGTTTCCACATATTCCAAAAATTTACGAAAAGGCAAAAAATGATCTAAACAAGATTATAATACAAATTTTCATATAAAAACAAGTCTAAACTAATAAAAATTTTACAAAGTCTCAGCATTGTAATTAAAATCATAAAAGAATAATGAAGAATTATGAAGCATGAAGAGAGTACAAAATCCATAACAAAGGAGGATAGCTATATGAAAAAAAAAACTAAAATAAACTTCTTTAGTATGTTATAGACCCTTTCAAATTCTTATCAACTTTCTTTGCCACCAAAAAACCTCAAATATATTTTCACCATGCCCTAAAGAAACTTTTCAAAAATCTCCCAATCCAAAGTGAGATGTACCAAAGGCCAAAATATTTTTATAAGAATCACATGCAATGTGAAACATGGCCTTTATATATGTTCAAAAATAGAAAAATGGGATTAGAATGGAAGAAATTGGACAGAAAATGGTTAAGAAATTAAGAAATACAATAAAAAATGATTTTGTTTCAAAGAAAATAGAAAATACAATGCACAAGAGAGGCCATAGAAAGATATGATGCAATGCAGCAATGAAAAATGCAAAAGTTTTATATAAAATATATATGCAATGTGTAAATCATATATATTCTTTCTTTAATTTTTAAAAACTTTTATAAGTAGCCTTATTTTTCCATGTACACATGGTTTTCTTCAAATTGACTTACTTTTTCAATGTGATTTTTGATTTTTTAATAATCATTTTCATAAGTTTATTTTAAATTTCCCCTTCCAACTAATATCCTCAGTGTCAAACACTCATAACAGTTGCATATAGACTCCAAATCAAGTTCCATTTAAACCTATAGAATCCTTATCAAGTGCACTATGTGACTATATGATGAAATAATATATTGGGGGGGGGGGGGGGGGNGGTGTCGGACCCCAAAAAGAGAATTTTATTAATCGAAAACAAAATTTAGTACATAAGCTACTTCAAGACATATAGATTGAGGAAAGGAGGAAGAGAAACTATGTTGACTGAGACTATTATAGAGGAAATGTGTTAAACTTAGCATTCCAGAGATCAACCATTCGCTAAAATGTGTGTATCATTTCCAGGGTGTGGATTGTCGAATGAGAACAAAGGTGGGAGAAAGAGGAAAAAGGCCAAATGGTGTAGAAAACTGTGGCATAATTAGGAGACTTTCTTCTGAAGCGAGGCATGATGATGGTGATTATTTGAATCTTCGATATGACTCCATGGCTGCAATAAGAAAAACAACTTGTTAGCATTCATCTTGAATTTTGGGGCTTGAGATATAATTTGGAAGTGAACATGCGGAAGAATTTGCATTTTTTCTGATGTAGTTAGTTGTAAGGAGTTTGAAATAATTGTCTTTTGAAAAAGTGTGGTACATCTACGTTTCCAAATAGTATATAAGATAATGGGCCTAAGGATCTTCCATAGGAAATGAGAGTTTGTGGACCTGGTAGGTAAGAAACCAAACATTACGGCCTCTTGTGTAAGAGTGCATGAGGGAAAAACCTTAGAAGCCCATTCCCATGCAAGCTGAGCAAATGGGCAAAGCCAAAAAACATGGACAAAGGTTTTAGGGTCATTACATAAAGGGCACTTAGGGGAGTGAATCCCAAGGTATGCTAAACATTTCCCGATAGGGAGACCTTGATGAAGAAAACACCAAAGGAATTGTTGAATTTTGGGAAGACTCGGGAGATGCAAAATTTGGTTGAAAAGAGAGATCTAAAAATCCTTTGATTCTTGTTTATTCCAAGAGCGATTACAGCATAGAATGACTTCGGAAGAATCGTGTAACAATTGGAAGGGAACATGTGGCCGATAAGGAAAAAATTTTGACCCATTAGACCAATAGAGGCCATGAAATATACCTTGGATAGCACCATCTAGGTGTAATGATTGATGAAGAAATGTATGTATCTGGTGGAAGCAAAGTCGCATTGCTTTCAAATCTCCATATAGGTTTTCAAACGCTTCCCAAGAAATCCGTTGATTAGCAAGATGAAGACAATTAAGGGAAATCACTCCCTTCCAGTACCAAATAATGGCTAATCTTGCATTAGTAATGGCAAGGGGGGCAGGGGTCAAGGGTAACCACCAAGGGCAAAGAATGGGAAGGAGAGTAGGGTTAAGATGGATATTAGACCAATTAATATGATGGTGGAGAACTTTCCAAGTCTTCCATAGCTTTTGAAGACATGGCAACCAGGAATGGAGATAGAATGAGGAGAGAAAATCCAATTAATAGGATGGATGTTTTTCCAAAAGGGCTTATGTTTAGGAAAACTTTGATGAAGCCTTAGCTGGAGAAGCTTTCCAATTATGTCAGAGGTGTCCAGATGTTGCACTAACCACTTAGCAACTAAGGTGAGTCCCTATTTGTAGGAATTCAACAAACCTAATACTCCTTTATTTCTAGGAAGAGTGACAATGTTCCAAGCAACTCGATGAAAACCTCATTGGGAATCTTTAGATGACCACATGAATTCTCAAAATAACTGCTCCAAGTTTTGATAGGCTGTGTGGGAAGGAGCCCAACACGAGGAATAATACACATGGGTAGAAGCACAAATGGATTTACAAACAAGATATTTTCCTGCCAAGGTAAGGGGCTTAGTCTTCCACTTTTCAGTTTTCTTACGAATACGAGAGATAACTAGCTCCCACAGTGTAGAAGTAGGACCACGAAATCGAAAAGGGATTCCCAAGAGCTTCATGATCTCATGGTCTTGGATTAATTTCCATGGATAGGTGGGGAGTTTACTATAATTGTTATGAAAACTATATACAGAAGATTTAGACCAATTAATGGTAGAACCAGAGAGAGAACAATATTGCTCTACTTGGGCTAAAAGTCGTTTAACATTATCGGTTGTATTTTGGATTAGAAAAAAAGAGTCATCAGCAAAATGCATATTAAGCAGTTGATGTTGAGGAGAGGAAAAGCGCACTCCATATAGCATCCCTGATTGAATATCATGGTTAATTTGATGGCAAAGGAAATCTGCAGCAATGATAAAGAGATAAGGGGCAAGAGGACAACCTTATCTTACTGATCTATGTAATGCAAAGGGGGCGGTGATGCCAAAGGTGGTGGCTATTCTCGCATTAGCATTTTAGAAGAGACATTTCACCATATGAAGATACTTGGAGCCAAAACCTAGTGTTGACATAGTTTGAAGGATAAAGTCCTACTTAATGTTTTCCTAGGCCTTGGCATAGTCCAATTTCATCAAAAGGATGTCTTGGCCATCATCCTTAGCCCACTGCAAACCTTTCCAAGAAGCCACTACATTATCTAAGATATAACACCCTGGGACAAATCTGGTTTGTTGAGGAGATATAATTTTATGAAGGAATTTTTTCAAATGTAAGGCTAAGCATTTGGCCCAAATTTTGTATACCACATTAAGAAGAGTAATGAATCGCCAATTAGCTATACTAGTAGGGTCTCCTAATTTGGGAAGGAGGCGAATAATCTCAAGATTTAAATTTGGTCCAAGAGAACCAAGATGGATAGCCTCTTTAATTACTTGGAAAAGGTCATGGCCAACAAGATTCCAATGCCTCTGAAAAAACTCAACAGGAAAACCATCATATCCAGGAGCTTTCCCAGAGCTGAGTTTGAAACAAGCATGTTGAAGCTCTTCTTGAGTGATATTAGCATTGAGGATGTGAGATATGGATGAGTCAACTAACCTAGGATAGTTACGCATAGTGGCCTCAAATGATGAGAGATTCATTGGGGAAGCTATAAACAAGGCTTCAAATTGCTCCTTAAGCTAAGAGAAAATACTATCGTGATCAGTGATATTAACACCATCCCTAGAGAGAGTATCTAGGGATGGAATGGAAGGAGAGCTGTTAAGATATTTAAAAAATTCCTTACATTGCTCATCTTGAATCTTCAACCAAGTAAGTCTACTTTTGATTAAAGCACTGTGGGCCTTGTGGACTTCCCAAGATTGGAAAGTGGAGCGAACTTTAGCAAGTTCTTCATGAATGTGGGTATTAAAGGGTTCTATGGATAACCTTTCCGTGAGATTATTAATAGTTGAACAAATGTTGTTGTACTCTAGTCTAGAACAAGAGGCCACTTCCTTGCTGAACTTCCAAGCAAAGTTCCTCACCCTACTAGTGGTTCACAGCCACCATTGGATCCAACCCACCTGACTTGTGGGCCTAGGTTCGGCATTCCAAAGATTAGAAAGAAGTTGTTGAGATGAAGGAGAAGAGAATAAATTAGAGTGTAGGTGAAAGAGGTGGAATCTGGTCCTTTGAGAAGTACCAGAGATTTGCATGGAAAAGATGATGTGATAATGTTCAGATAACGTAGCATGTTGGTGAACCGTAGTGGTGGAGATTGCCTATCAAAAGGATAGTGTGGAGAAGTAAAATTGATCTAGCTGACTATATATTCGAGCCTGATCCAGATGAAGATTACTCCAAGTAAATCTATGGAGAGGACTGCTTGAGTTATCCTTGACTCCATCAAGGAGATAAAATTGTTTTTTAAAGTCAAACCAAGGTTGAAATTCATGAGGAGGAAGTCAAAAAGGGACTCCCCCAAGTTTATCATGAGGGAATTCAATCATATTACAATCTCCACCAAAAATCCAAGGAATGGAAGGAAGAGAATAGGTTAGTTCCTGCCATAAGTTAGCTCGTTCCATGGAGTCATTTGGAGCATAAATAGAGCAAACACCAAAGGGTCTGTGGGAGGAGGAAAAGATAGCCCAAGAAACTCTTTGGCTTGAATCAAAATCAGAATGGATGAGTTTGTCTTTATAATGGGCTGAAATGAGAATAGCTGCTCCACCTTTTCCATACACGTGGGAGGTAGCTATGACTGAGGAGTGGGGAAGAAACCTATGAGCTGAAAACACTAAGTCAGAAGCTAAAATTTTAATTTCCTGAAGAAGGATGAAATCAAAGGTGGTATTTAGACTAGAGAGAAAATTGCTACCCCTTTTACCTCAAAGCCTATTTGTAAGGCCTCGAACATTCCAAGATACTAAATTCATGAGGAGGTAGAAGATGCGGGTAGGGAAATAACTTCAGAGGATTTGAGGGTTGATGTGTCCATTTCCATTATGTTGGGGTAGACAATAGAGGGGTCGTTTGTAATGACTGGAACTATAGAAGAGGTTATATGGGAGAGAGATAATGGTGGGTCAGAAAAGGAGGATGATTTAGCTCTTTTCCTACCCCCATCCTTCCCTCCCTCAGTGGTTGAAATAAAGTCCTTGAAAGATTTAGATTGGGTGACTTTAGCTTACGAAGTGATCTTTATAGAGGAGCTAGAATGAGGGACTTGTGTGGTAGAGGATTTAGGTTTGGAGAGAGAACTAGAGGTCTTGTGGGGAGTGGCTGCAAATTTAAATGTTTTCGGTAGGACTTGAGTTTCCTCTATAGGGGAAGAACGATTTTATGAAGAGTTTTTTGCATTTTTCTTCCTAGCTAAGGAAGGGCAGGCCAAGATGTGGTGATCAGCTGGATGACAATAGCTACAGGAGTTTGGAAGGTAAAAAAAATCAACTTTTTCTGTGAACAATTTTCCTCCAGCCGCTAATGTGAGAGAGGTTTTCTTGTGAGAGATGTCAACTTCTATACAGTAGCGATAAAACTGAATTCCATTAACCTCTATTCCGTGATCAGAGATAATGGGACCTAGGGTACTGACAATGTCTCTCTCAAAGGTGGAAAAAAAAGTGGAAGATTAGGTAACTCCACATAATAGGGGATAGTTTTATAGGCTGGGTTGGTGACATCGAAGTTAAATTTCCATGGATGGACGACCAGGGTGGCATTTCGTGCTGGGAGAAAATAGGCTGAAAGGGCTTTCTTGACATGAGAAGCATCAGAGAGTTCTATGAGCATAAAGTTTCGAGCATAGGAAACGGTTATGCCATGAGATTGTAGAATAAATTTGATGTACAAATTGAGATTTACTGATCGGGGAATAAAACCCATAATTTGAATAAAAATGAACCAGGATGAAAATTCTTCAGCTACATTATCAAAAAGATCATCTGGAATAAAAAAATCAATATTAGTGGAGTTGGGGAACTTCCCTACTGAGAAGAGCCAGACGGGCCTTGAGATTCATCCATGACTACACTGTAGCATAGTTCTTCTCTGCCAACAATGCAACCCTATGTAGAACTCCTAGATTGAAAGCACCGGTGAACCCATAGATGCCAAACAACTACTGAACCCGTTGATGCTAAAATGCCATAGGTCCTCCCAATGATGTGAAAAAAACTCAGAAATCTGAACTTAATGGTGGCGATCCCGGATCTGCGACACCCTTGACTCAGATCTGTCAGGCTAGTGCTGCAAAATGAGATCGATTGGCTGCTAGGGAATCACAATAAGGTAGATTTGGATTGTAGCAACAAGGAACATCAGCGATAGCTACGGATGGCGTGCAACGCGCGGCATCGACACACACGTCAGCAACAATGGCAGATGGTGGTAGCGGCGCTCAGGAGGATGGGGGCGCTCAGGCCGGATCATCCAGTAGTGGCGGCACACACACAGGTAATTTCAACGGCAGGACACAGACAACCACCAGTCGTAGCACGTAGGCAAAGCCCAGCTGCTGCGCCCAACTCATGCAGGGCACACAGGGCAGTGGCAGCGACAGGTGGGTTCAGGCCCACAATGGCTGCAACAACATCATCCGGAGGGTTTCCTAGGGTTTCAAAAGAACAGGTCGCTCCTTCATATTTTTTCAATGAAATAATATATGAACATTACTCCTCATGGTTGTGTAGTTTAAAAGCCAAAACTTTTATAAGATTTCTAGCTAATTAAGATAGTGATATATTGAGAACCATAACTTTGATTCTAATAAACAAAAGATCAAAAGTAGCATTTTTGAACATCTTAGATACAATGGTAAAGTTAGATTCTAGGTAGAATACCATCCTAAAATAATTTCATAAAAAAATTATTTATGTAATATTTAATTATAATTAAAAGTGAACTCAAACTTAGTTTGATAACAAAAATGGCAAGGGGTATGGTTTGGGTAGGATTAGGATCAAAATGCTCAATGAAGAGAGTATTATAATTATGTGCATACTAAAATTACAACATGCATAACTAAATGCATCTTAATTGATAGATAGAAAAACTTCTAAGGATAACTGGATTTTAACATTTAATAATAAAATATATAGAATATTTATGACTAAGCTTTAATAGTAGTAAAAGAAAAGGATACAAAACTTTAACAAGTATTTTATTTACTTATATAAGACAACAACAACAACAACAGTAATTGTAATAATATAGTCTAGTTATTTAGTTAATAAAATCAAAACTAATCAATTGAATTACATTTAACAACATTGAAGAAGTAAATGAATATATTAAATTAAATAATTAAACCTATATAAATTTTTATGTTGTGAAAAATTAACATTAATAATTGGCAAAGCTTTGAAGCCTTTCTCATTGATGGATACTAATATATCTTTTTCCAAATTTTTGTTGCACCTTTGTGTAGGTTTGAACCACTATAGAAATGCAAGCTAGAAATTCCAAAGTAATAATGCATTATTGGAAGTATGATGGAACATAAGGAAAAGCCTCCAATAGTAAGTCAAGATCGAAAAAAAAACCTCAAGTATTGATGATCATTCTTATAATGCTTTGGATGCATTGAGTCATGAGAATTATGATGACAAGTCTATTAGCTTTGAGTCATGGGTGTATTCTACCCTCCAACTTATGAGAGGTCATTAAGGAGAGGAAGATGATGAGGACATTACCCTGACTTTCTAAAGTATTTCATCTTTAATATTTCTTAGAGATTTTAGAAAGTTCCTAGTATGAGGTTGGAATGTATCAGAGATGCTTTGGAAGTGTTTTAATATATCAGATAGATAAATATGGGTTATTGTAGATTATAGTCCATTGTAGTATAAAACTAAGAGTTGCTACAGGTTGCAGTTTGTAGTAGTATATTGAAAGCTAAAGAAAATAAAGTTTTTTATGTCAATCAATGAGTTGTAGGAGCTTGTGAGTATTAAAATAAATCATTTAAGCACTTTGAAATACCAAGTATGAAACCTTATAATCCAATAAGTATACTTGAACATATTGTAAAGGATTAATACTTAACAGAAATCCATGATATGATTTACCAATGTCTCACATAAATATCCTTTAAATTTAAGGTTACATGAAATACAAAAGATATCCACATGGATCATTTTGCAAATCCATAACTTGATTCCAAGAGTACATAATGCTTGAATCCTTCATCCATAATACCTTTCTTAATCACCAATGCTTCTTCTATGCTACTTCAATCTAGAATTCACACTATCACTAGGAAAATTCATTTAAGATTTCTGGCTAAAATATACATGAAACACATGTTAGAAGGGTTAGAGCACCTTCAAAATAGAGGAAATCACCTTGGTGCCACTTGGAACAAGTTGGAATAAGTGGTTTACACTACAAAACATTATTAAAACCAATAACAATTACTAATTAACCATACCATTAATAAAAAATATAATCATCAACTTATTCATTAACCAAAATCATTAACCTCATATTTAATGTGATATTCTACTATTAATCCATGATTTCCATTTATCTGTGATACTCTCATAAGTTTTCAATATTAAACATAGAATAGCTACAAGATTGATATTAACACAACTAGCCCTCAAGGACTACTTGGTGTAATGGTGTAGGGATACCTCTTCCAATCCTCGTGTTCTATCCTACATGCTATGTGTCTTCTTATGTTGATTTTTTAAAGGATGATTCTTAGGTATTTTTCCATGTTTCATGGTGTTTTGGGATCATGTTAATGAGTTTAGGGGTTCCATGGTCTATGGGGACTTGTTTGGAGGCATCTACATGTTTCAAGCATCAAAATAAGTATTTTTGTATTTGGCATCCTCAGGTGAGATGTCTTACTAGAACTTGAGACATCTCAAATGAGACATCTACACTATGCATGAGATGTCTTGGGCCCAAATGAGACATCTCAAAAAATTAGTAGATGTCTTAGTCAAGAGTTGGTTTTTCATAGGAGATGTCTTGGAAAAGTCAAAGATGACCTAGGCGGATGGGGAAACTTCTAAAGCTACCCATTTCAATTTGAGAAATAGCCAAAGAAAGATGGAAGACACTGGGGAGAAGGTGAGAAGACTTAGAAAACATCTAAATAACCTCAAGTTGAGTGGAGGAAAGGTTTCTAGGGTTTTTACCTTTTGGTCACATATAAATATTCTTGTAATTCACCATTATTGATGCCAAAGTGCCAAATGATAAAGGCCAAACTACCAAACACAAAAGGATAAAGGCCAAACCTAGGTTAAGAGTAAGAGAGAGTTGAGGGAGAAGACCTGGTGTAAGAAGAAATCTTGTGCAAGGAAGTTGAGTGAGAAGCAAGGGAGAGCACTTGAGAGAGGTTATGAGAATCTCTTATAATTGTCTTTTCTTGAGTTTGGGCTCCATTATGAGTAATTAAGGATTAAGAGAGGATAATTTTGGCCTCTAACATCCTTGGAAGAGTTCTCAGTTGAGCTTGGCTCCTCATATTTGATGTATTTTCTATGTATTTCTAAGAATTTTCTTGGTATAAGGGAATTTTTATCTATTTCATGTTGTCGTTCTCAATTTCTAAGTTAAATCTACTTGGAATTTGTGGATTAGGTTCTATTGGAGTCTATTGAGGTGCTACCCTTGAAGTAGATTGGTATCAAAGTAGAAGGCTTGGAGGTTTCCACACTTATAGTTGAAGCTTTGTGTTTTCTTTGAATGAAAGGAACATTGTTGTAGATATTTATGTATTTTCTTTTGGATATCATTCTTGTTGCTTTAGGTATGGCTCCTAAGAAGAAGATAAATTAAGAGCTTCATGAGTTCAAGGAATCCTTTAAACCTTTGGTGATTAAAATGCGTGAAGTTATTCCTAAAGTAAAGGTCCACAAGCACCAAGATTTTACAAAATATTCAATAAGGGATATGGAGAAATTTAAGACTAACATGGAAAATATTTTAAGGATAATTGAGTGAATGTCTTCTAGCCATTAAGAAGGGTAGGAAGATGAAAGATCTAGTGAAGAAGAGATCAATGAAAAAAAGGAGTTATAAAGTATCTCTTATTGAGTAAGGGAGTGCTCAATACTCAAGGGTTTCAAGGAAGGAAACCAAAAGCTTCATCAAAGGGACCAAGAGATCTTCAAAGCCCATGATGGTGTATGCTGCTAATTAAGAAGAGTCCCTACCTCATAAGTCATGGGAGGTGAAGGATAAAAGCCAAAGAAATGGAAAAGATTAAGGAACTTTTTAAAGGAGGATCAAGGTTAGCACTAGAAGTTATGATACTCATTCTTTTTACAATTTTTCTATATCTTGTGGCAAGGGAAGGAGATTCTAAGCCAAGTTGAGGCTATCGCATTGGAAAGATGTGACTCTTCTAGTCAAGGTATGTGGAAGAATGATTTCTTTGATGATGTTTTTGATGAATCTAATGTTAAGGCCAAGGAGGAGAGTTTACCTTTTGCATTGGTACCTATAAAGTGGGATGAAGAACTTGTTGATGATTCCTTTAAAGAGAAGATGTCATTGGAATTAGAAACTCCTATTTGGGATCATAAATCCTTAAGCTTTGATGAGATTGGACAGCCACATGTTGAAGATCAACTTGAACCAAAGATGGATGGAAAAAGCCAGGAAGAGGTAAGTAAGAGTGAGCTTATCCTTATTGATGGTAGTAATGTCTCTCATGTTGCAAGTATTGTGATGGATGCTAGTTTTTCACTTCAACTTGGTAGTGGTTTGTTCAATCGTAGTTGATGAGTGATGAAGTACCCCTATGCCCAACCATATGAATCATAAATTGTTCACACATGATTCGATCGAATTCCATGGACTTTATAGCTTTGGTACACTAGTCTTCTAGGTAGTGAGCCTTACCCTAAGGTCATTTATTATCTTCCCAATTATACTTATGAAGCACATGATATGGTTAAGTGTAATTGAGGCATAGGATTTTTATAGTTTTATGTTTTATAGTCTTGGTGCTTAAATAGAGAGAAGACAATGTGATTTAATGGCCAATTCAATGTAACTAACCTACTGGTCTCTAGCTAGTCCTAACATAAGTATTCGGTCCCACTTTCTGTACACATCCTAAACCAACATATCCATTGCTGGATTACCAAGCGCTATGCTACTGGGCATACCAAGTAATAACGTTGCTAGGATTACCAAGCGAATACATGTTACACTCGAAGTGGTTGTACTTATGCATTTAATGTATCTAACTTATCTTTTTTAATTATATTAATTAGCTTAATTACTAGAAAATATTGAATAAATGATTGAAAACATTGAATGCATAAATGAAATATTTAATCTATCCAAAATTCTACAAGGTTTATCAAAAAGCTCATCTTTATTTCTGCACACACTATTGTGCTCAAGTACAACAATGATCACATAAATATTTGTACACTCAATGACTCCGGCTATGGGAACTCAGGAGAAATATTCTAACTTTCAAATAAACAAACTACAAGAGCTCTGCTACTACTAAAATTTAATTTCCATAAATATAGCTAGTGGATGCATATTTATAGCCAAAAATGAATTCTACATCAATGGGGCCCTCATCGATGCATGAAATGATGCGTTGATAGGCTCGTTGACAAGGCCCAGTCAATGGAACCAAAAAACATGACACATCATCAATGATGAGCATCATGATCATTGTGGTGATTGTAATGAGATTAAGAGTCATGCTGTGACTTTTGATGCCATTGTTAGTAAGAGGAAGACTAATAATGGTAAACTATTTGATGATGATGGCTATTGGAATAGTCATTGTGAGAAGGTCATTATTGATGTGAGTGAAGACATTCATAATGGTCTGATTTTCTAGAATTTGGAGATGCTTGCTATTGATTATAGAAATGATGAATTTATGAATTGTGTTTATGGATTTGATTATCTTGGCTATAAAATGGATTAGTAGCATGAAGGCAATCTACATGGTGGTGCTAATGATGAAAGGAGGCTAAGTAGTAGTCTTCCAAACAACAACAACAAGAAGGTGAAGAAGAGAAAAAAAAGAAGTGAAGAAGGGATGTTGGATTATGAAAGCCTAATCCTTTTTCCTATTCTTATTATTTATTTGTTGTAGGTTTAAGACATCATGGAGATGCAAGTGAAGCATTTCAAGGAGATTATCAGAGGAAGGAAGCATGGTGGGGCATGAGGATAAGCCTCCATCAACAAGTAAAGCTCAAAATCAAAACCTTCAATGATACTTATTCTCATGTTTGTAATGCATTGAGTAAAGATTATTGTGATGGCCTTGAGTCATGGGGGCATGGTACCTTATAACTTATGAAAGGTCATGAAGCATGACATTTTTAAGGGTGGGAGAGTTGATGTAGGGACACCTCTTTTGATCCCCTTGTTCTACCCTACATGCTATGTGTCTTCTTATGTTGCTTTTTTTGAGGAAGATTCTTGGATATTTTGAAATGTTTCAAGGTGTTTTGGGATCACTTTGATGAGTTTAGGTGGTTCCATGATCTATGGGGCATTTTTTGGAGGCATTCAAAGGTTCCAGGCATCAAAATGAGCATTTTGGTGTTTGGAACCTACACATGATATATCTTACCATAACTTGAGAAATCTCAAATGAGATGTCTCCACTATGCATGAGACATATTTTGCCCAAATGAGACATCTTAGAAAATCAGAATATGTCTTGGTTGAGAGTTGGGTTTTTGCAAGAGATGATCCAGATAGAGGGGCAAACTTCCAAAAACATCCATTCCAATTCAGGAAATAGCCAAAGAAATATGGAAACAACCAAGGAAAAGGTGAGAAGACTTGGGAAACATCTAAATAACCTCAAGTTATGTTAAGGAGATATTTATATGGTTTTCACCTTTTCTTTTCTTATAAATAGTGATGTAATTTATCATTTTTGGTGCCAAAGTGGCAAACGTTAAAGGCCAAAGTGCCAAACCTAGGTTAAGAGTAAAAGAGAGTTGAGGAAGAAGAGCTTGTGCAAGAAGAAAACTTGTGAAAGGAAGTTGAGTGAAAGGTAAGGAAAAGCATTTGAGAGAGGTTATGAGAATCTCTTATAAGTATCTTATTTTGAGCTTGGGCTCCATTATGAGCAATTGAGGATTAAGAGAGGATAAGTGTGGCCTCTAAGATCCTTGGGAGAGTTGTGAGTTGAGGTTGGCTTCTCATCTTTGATGTAATTTCTATGTATTTATGAAAATTTTCTCAATATAATGGAATTTTTATCTATTCATTATGTTGTTCTCACTTTCTAAGCTATATCTACTTCGAATTTGTGGATTGGATCATATTGGGATCTATTAAGGTGCCATCCTTGGACCATGTAATACCTTAATAATCTATGTGAACCCTCATGAATGTATAATGTTTGAGTTACATTATGACTAGTATCAACCCTATAGATGCCTTAAGTCATAATTCCAAGTATCAACTAGGTTTGCTATTAACTACATGTTACTAAGGTTGATGGTCCTACTTCAAAGTTAACTATACCATGATTAACTAGCTAACATCAACACCACCTATAAATCATGTCAATTAATAAAACCATACTCATATTTACTACATTCCACTAAGGTTAAAGATCTAGCTTCAAGGTCAACTATACCATGGTTGACTAACCTATATTAATAGTCTAAATGTTGTTTCCTAGATTTTTAACATGTCAAACATGCCCAAACATGCCCAAAATGTCCACTAGCCATTATTGATTGAAGATATAATTTCTATCATATGTTGTTATCATCACATCATATTAATACAAAGAAAATTCATCACAGCTTTTGTTGTTGATGAGTGGCGAGGTACCCCTACACTCAACCATAAAAATACGAGCGTTACACATGCAATCCAGTTGAACTCTGCAGACGGACTAGGTGTGGCATCTAGATAGTTAGCGTTAGGTCATAGTTTTCTATCTTCCCATTTGGACTAGTATTATCTTTGTCACGTATGGTTTTGTCTAGAGTGAGGTGTATGATGTAGTCCTATGGTGATGCTACTCCTAAATACGATGGAAGATAATATTAACTAAGCTAAGAGAGAAAGGGTGAGAGAGAATCTAAGCTAGCCTACATGTGATGAGCATCCATTCCTTGATTATCCATACACATCTTGGACTTCGTGCATGACTACCATTGGGATTACCAAGCGCAGATCCTAGGTATACTACTGGGTTACCAAGTAGTCACACTTAAATGCTCGTAATCAAGTTGTACTCATTTCATGTTTAACAAGATTTTAAGGGTGAGAAAGTATTAACTAAGAAAGCAGTAAATAATAATTAAATAAATAATTAAGCTAAGTGAATGTTGCAATGATGAAGAAATCTTGATCTTTATTTCTGGTCATGTGCATGTCCAAGTACGTCACACTCAAATAAAGGATGTCATACAATTACATTCACCACACTACAGGCATACACTGGGAGGAAAAGGGTTGAGAGGAAAAATGAAAACTAAAATCAAAAATATCTCTAAAACTAATGAAAAATGCCCAAAACCAAGTGTGCTACCTTTTATTTATAGTCTCAAACTAGAACCACGATATCACGTACGCGATATCGCATGCTACGCGATATCATGGCTATGATATCATAGCCCCAATAACTGGGCTCTGATAACTGGGCCTAAAAAACCATGTATCTTGTATCAGGGTTCTGATAACTAGGCTTCGATAACTGGGATTGACAGACAATGACTCATCATACCCCCACCACTGAATAACAACTCGTCCTCAAGTAACAGAGAGAACAAGCTCCATTGATTACATAGTGGATAGGTATGGGATTATTGACTAGTGAGAATGGGTTCATGCCACAGTGTGGAATCAAAGAAAAATTAAGAAAAAACACAAAGAATGCAAAAGAAAATCCTACTGCTACAAAATTGATGGAACTCATGTAGTTCCTGGTGGCGGTGGCTCCTCCATAGGTGTCTTTCCCTTTTCTTGTGCTCCAGGTCTTGGGATTTGATGGTGTTGAAGTATGGCTTGGAGTTTCTCCTCTTGTAAGGCCTTGAGTGCCTTGGTGTGCGTGTAAGTTTATGCTTGTGCCATAGAGGCATCCCAGTCAGCCTTCTCTTTTTCTTCCACTACCCTTTTATTCTCTATCAATAATTTATTAAGTTGCCCAGTTCTGAAAGTGTCCAGCTAGTTCTAAGTAACCTTTGGCCCTGTATTCAAAAGGTTTAATACTTCTAAAATGGCTTGAACAGAGAAATAAATAGTCACACCACAAATGTTAACCATGGTGCCTTCTTCTTTATTGTGCCAAAATTAGTACGTTTCCCCTAAGTAACAGGCACCGCTTTTAGAGAGGATAGGCCATAATGGAGACCTTGTGAGGTGGTCCCTAATAGCCTCAGGAGTGAACTTTGCGAAGGATTCAAAATTTAATTCCAAAATCATTGCAATGAATGTGGAACTTTCATGGATAGCCTAAACACAATCTTGGGGCAACGTGAGATGTTGTCCCTGTTCAGGTGCTGTTGCAGCTCCTCCTTTTACCTACTCGGACTGTATGGTAGGAGGGTCCTCTTGATGAATGCTAAATGATTGTTCCTCCTATTCTACATGTTGTTTAGCAGGGACTTGTTCTTCACCTCTCCTAGGTTGTTTGCTCCCACCTTGAGCAGGACCTTCCTATTATCCGTGTTTCGCAGCCATCTGTAATCACATGGGGCCGATCGTTAGTAAGGTTGTTACCAAAGTTAGGTTATACCTTACTGCTAGCCTTAATTAATTAATTTAATTTCATGTGATGTTAATTATTGGAAGAATCATGTCCTCGAAAGATTATAATTTTAAGTCCTCTTGCTTAGGTGGTTTCCAAATTTAATTTTCTGGTAAAGCTAAGGGAATGAAATTGTTTTTAACACATTTTATTCTTAATTTTACAACTAATTACCCTTAAATATGTCCTTTGGGTGATGATGAATTTCAAAACATTTATGTGCTATTCAGCATGTGCCCCTCCCCCATGACTAAGCTTAACACTATGGGTTCAAGTAGGTTCAAACGGAATGAAAATTGGAGTACTAGCGAGCAAGTTATGGATATGAACGTAAGGGATGTGTAATCATGAGTAGTAGAGAGGAATTTGAAAAACTTCCCCTCCGTGAACTATTGCAAATGATGTTGATTAGCATAGGGGGGTCATGTCTATATATTTTCATCGAAGTTAGGGAACTTAGAGAATGTACCGAATTTTTAATATATGTTTTTTTGAAATTAAATGATGTAAACTAAGGAAATCTAGACAATTGTTAAAGGGTTCCATGTAATTCAACTAGTTCTGAAGGCACGAAAATTATGATGGTGTGGAATTTATCAATAAGGATCTCAGATGGTAGAGAAAAAGGCTATGTGATGGTTCATAAGAACGTTGAATCAGAGGGATAGTAATAAGGGAAAGAAAATTTTTGGCAATATGCTAAGGGTAATAAATGGTGTGTGGAAGATGGGTCATGAGTGAAAATTACAAAAATTATGCAAGTGGATCCTCCCCAAAGCAAGTTCCAACCTTTAATACCCTTGTGTAAGCACACTTAAAAGTGTCCGTGGGTACTCGAAGGGTTAAATGTAATCCACACTGATTCCACAAAACATACACATGTAAATATCACTGGAATGAGGTAAGAATTCTATGCTATATGAGACACGAGCTACAATTACATGAACAATGAGTTGAGATGGAGTATAGAAGGGATTGTAGAGATTAGGAAATGAGGCAACTAACCTAGGGCACAATGATTCCTACGTGTAAAGCATGATTATGGTGTCATTAACCCATCGTTCCAAGATCAGGACCAAGTCCATTCCTCTGATCAATGACACTACATTATTTCATCCCATGATGAATGACTATGAGAGTACCATAACAACAAGGCATATGATCACTTGGCATTTTGTTTAATGGAGGAGTGATTTTTGTTTTGTGGAACTTCCTTTTTTTGCTTTTCTTTTCTTCTTTCTCTCTCTTTTTTTTCAATTGTTGAATCCAGAGAAGCTGCCAACCTTTAGGCATGGGTGCATGTCTTTCTAGTAGAACCCCCTAGAACAACATTGGATTTTTGAGTGCCCTTTTTATTACTCTTACTCCCATTTTTCGTTAGATCTACAAGGATCTTAGTACAACCATGTTGTATGATAACTCCCATAAACATCACCAAAGAGAATCCACAAGTCCCCTTGATGTCACATCCTAATCATTCCCTCTTGGTTCATGCTTCTTCATTCTAGGTACAATGAACACAAAACTAATTTTAAATTTTAAGAATGTCAAGAATATCACTGTATCCTCAAAAAAAATCTCTTATTTGTAGAATGGATGAGTGGGTGTAATGGGCTCACTATCCAAATAATTGATCGTTTGAGACTTGATAACATAGATTACACCTCAGCCAACGAGCCACATGAGTGTTTTATTCATAGATGAGATTACTTGTAAAAAGAAAAAAATACAAAAAGACAAAAAGATAAAACAAGAAATTGAAAAATGAAAAAAAATGAAAAAATGGAAAACAAAAAGTTGTAAAATTAAAGAAAATGAAAAGTAGTTATTAATCCTGCTTGTTATTAGAATAGGGGATATCCCTCATAACTAAATGTTTGAGCATGGTGAGGATTAATAGTTGAAAGATGAGGATCCTTGCATGTTGGAAATATCAGAACTTGGTCATACTTACCCCATTGGGGTTCACACACTTGATTGTAGTAAGTGTAGTGGGGCAATTTATAAGATTTGGTTTTCGGATAAAGAGTTGACCACTATGATACTTGGGATCGTAAGATGGTATGCAAGGATTAGGATGTCACTCTCCATGGTTGTATTCATTGGGCCATATGGTTGTTGGAGTGTTAATTGGTGGCCCTAATGAAGTAACACGAGGCATTGGGTTCAAAGAGAAGGATGCACCATAGTGTTGGGCTTGTGCTAAGTTGAAGGATGCAATGGCCTTGGGATTGGGTTGTCTCTTCTTATGGTCATGTATGAAGAAGGGATGCCTTCGATGTTGAGGAGGTCTCTCACTGTTGTTAGCAATAGTAGCACAAGTAAAGTTTGGGGGTTGTTGCTGTGGTGCAGACACCTTAGGAACAGTTGGTGGCGATATAAAAGGAGGAAAAGGATGAGAATGTTGAAAATTAGGAGAAGTGTAAGGTGCACAAGGTGGTGTTTGTGTTGAGGACATGGGCTAATAGTATTGAGGAGAATGATAATGCGGTGAGATAGAGTATGTTGGCCTAGTTGGAGAGATAGGGTATTGGACTAGATAAGCATTTGGATTCGGATGATATGAAGGGTGTCTCCAATTTAGAGGTGGCTTCCCCCATGACTAGGATTTTTGCCACTGTGATTGAACACAATATCTCTATACGAACTTGGGATATAACATGCTTCTCCAATGCTCATATAAATGTAACAAGATTGGGCATTGGCCCTTGGGGTGATCGTATAGGAAAATGTTGCATTCATACGTATGATTGGCAGTTGAGCTCTTATTTTCTTCATCCCTTCTTTCCGATTGTCTAATGAAATTTTGTCTTGCTTCTCGGGTTGTCAAAACTCTATCTCCAATAATATTGATATATTCTCCACACTTTTTATGCATCCATTCTAGCCTCCTATTGATCTTTGTCTCGATTTTGTCTAATGATTGTTGTACTAGAAAAGATGGTTCTTTCCCCTTATGGTAGGTTTATTTCTCCTTTTTGTGATTATGGACCTTTGTTAAGTTGAGGTTTTGGTCCTGTTGATGTTTTTCAACACTCTCCCATCTAGCCATTTCTCCTTCTTCTTTTGCTACCCGCTTGATAAGCTCTTGGACTTGATGGGTTCGTAATTTATATAGTTGACCTTGGGCATACATCCCTAGGGTTTCTCTTGTTGCATTATGAAGCCCATCAATGATATGGTACATTGGCCTTTCCTCAAAAAACTTATGGCCTAGACAGTTGCTTAATAGTGCATAATATCTTTCTAAGGCCATGTCCAAGGGTTCATGTTGTGCTTGTTTCCACTCTTGGATTTGTTTCCTCAAGGCTGACACTCTTGCGTAGGTTTGATATCTTTCGTTAAAGAGTTCTACCATTGTTGGCCAACATCATATTGAATTTGGTCTTAATGATCTATACCATACTTTCACTTGGCCAATGAGTGTCATAGGAAAGAGCTTGAGTTTTTGCCATCTGTTATCAATGTTGTTCCACTCAAAGGCATCGTAGAAGTCTTATAAATGTTGATGTAGATCTAAGTCATAGCCTCCTGAAAAATTGGAAAAGTTATTTAAATTAAGCCTGGGTAGGTGGCTCTCTTTACGATGACTATCGGAGATTCGAACAACCTCTTGTATTTGTGTTAGGCTTGGAGTGGCCAGTGGGGATTCATCATCATCAAGTAGGTTATGATTTTTTGAGTTGGGACGATGTTTTCTTCATTTATGTTTATAAGAAACCCCCACCTTGGATTGCGACTCCAATCTTCATTGTCATATAATTCGTTGGTTCTCCAATGAATTTTCTCACTAGGTGTGGCATTATCGTAGTCTTGTAGGAGAGGCATGGTTGTGAAATTTTGTGTGAATTTGTATATGACTTTTTGTAATTATTTCTTCTTCTTAAGAGATATATCGTTAATTCCTATACAATGACCTTGTATGATATAACTAATCTAGATAACTAGCACCATCCCTGGCAAAGGTGCCAATGATGAGTGGCAAGGTACCCCTACACTCAACCATACAAATACGAGCGTTACATGCACGATCTGGTTGAACTCTGCAGATGGACTAGTTGTGGAATCTAGATAGTTAGCCTTAGGTCACAAATCACTATCTTCCCACCTAGACTAGTATTATCTTTGTTATGTATGGTTTAGTCCAGAGTGAGGTGTATGATGTGGTCCTATGATGATGCTACTCCTGAAGATGATGGAAGATAATATTAACTAAGCTAAGAGAGAAAGGGTGAGAGAGAATCTAAGCTAGCCTAAATGTGATGAACATATGTTCCTTGATTATCCATACACATCTTGGACTTCGTGCATGACTACCACTGGGATTACCAAGCGCAAATCCTAGGTACACTACTGGGTTACCAAGTAGTCACACTTAAATGCTCGTAATCAAATCGTACTCATTCCGCATTTAACAAGAGTTTAAGGGTAAGAAAGTATTAACTATGAAAGTAGTAAATAAAAATTAAATAAATAATTAAGCTAAGTGAATGTTGCAATGATGAAGCAATCTCGATCTTTATTTTCGGTCATGTGCATGTCCAAGTACGTTACACTCGAATAAAGGATGTCGTACAATTACATTCACCACACTACGGGCATACACTGGGAGGAAAAGGGTTGAGAGGAAAAATGAAAACTAAAATCAAAACTAACTCTAAAACTAATGACTAATTCCCAAAACCAAGTGTTCTGCCTTTTATTTATAGGCTCACACTAAAACTGCGATATCACGGCCTCGATAACTAGGCTCCAATAACTAGGCCTAACAGACCATGTATCTTGTATCAGGGCTCTGATAATAGGGCTATGATAACTGGCCCTGACAAATCATGACTCATCAATTGTGATCCCTAGATCTATCATGACCTAGGTTGCAATGTTTGTATATGCTTCTACTACCATATTTACCAATATTAGATGACTTAGGAGAAAGATGAAGTTAAAATGAAAAGCAAAAATTGTGAAATATGACAAATTATAGTAAAATAAAAACCAACAAACCAAGGTTAGATCAATGAGAGAGAAAAATATTTGGTTCAACATAAAGAAATAATAGGAAAGATAGCTTCAAATAATGTTGAGCTATAAAATAAGATTGATGGAGAATAAAACATTTCTTCTATCTTTAGAGATCAATTAATAGTAAAGCTTCACCAAGAAAAAGTAGTTTCAAATCTAAAATTTGTTAAGAGATCCCCCACAAATAACCATAAATAACAAAATGAAAGAAAGAATAATGCATAATTGATACCAAGAGGACTAAAATTCCAAGTATTTATAGACATAAATACAAAGTTGGGAAATTCTAAGAATAAGAATTTAATAATCTAATTTCTAAGATTAGGAATCTATAAGAAATTCAAATGGTTAATCAATAGATTTAAGTAACTAAGAAAATATTAGAATAATTCCATATTCCCAAGAATGAGTTCCAAAATAAAATAAAAGAATAATTTGAATAAAGTCTACATATCTATTTAACATGTCTCATTACCATATTCTTACATTATCCCAAAACTAAATAACATGAAAATATAAAATAAAATAACAACAATGAATCATCATCATCCTTTCAACCTTCTCTTCACAAGAGGCATCAAGAATTAGCATATATATATATATATATATATATATATATATATAAAGAAATATAAAATAATATTCCCAAATATGTACTAAGAAGAAAGTCCAAGGTTCAAATCTTAAGAAACATGAGACATAATGAAACATTTATACTTACCAATACATGAGGGGTTATTCTAAGAGACATTTTATATAAGTTTATAAGAAAATATACCATGATGTACTAATCATAAAATTCCAATATAATACATGAAAATAAGAATTCAAGGGTTCAAACCTCAAGATGCACAACCATACGTATAAGCATAAGAGATATACTAGAATGCACCAGCATAAACCATTAGCAAGATATAATATATTATTACCATAATATATTCCATTATACTTAATATCATAATATAAGAAAATAATAACAAACCTAAAATCCTAGGTTTGAAATACTAGGGTATTACATGGGAGCCATAGTTGGTTGTAATCTACATCAAAATACAAAAGAAATATTTGAGTTTTATTAGTGCAATTAGGTTGCAAGACATAGTTTGATTGCAATCTAATATTATGAGGTAGGTGTGAGCTATAGTTAGTCACAATTTAATAAACATTTGATTTTACAAAAAATGCTAGAATTTTAAAGGAAAGACCAATGGTCAAGAAAGAACAAGGTTTATTCTAGTGGCTATAAAAAGATGCTAAATGTTAGAGGCAAAGATAAAAGAGTTAAGAATCCAAGAGAGAAGGATAAGGGAGTCTAAGAGAGTTAAGAGGAAAGAGTGAGAGCACTTAATGAAGAGAGTAGCCTAGAGGAAGTGAAGAGTCTCCTATAATAATTTTATTGTCTTAAGCTTATGTGCTTCGAGTATGATCCATAATTAAGAGGGATTAAGTGAGAACATGTGGGATCTTTAAGATCCTTGGGAGAGTTGAGTTGATCTTTGCTCCACATTGTTGTTGTTGTTGTTATTTTCAAATTGATTAATAGAGGGAGAATTTCTTCATTTCTTTACATTCTTTTTCTCCAAGCTAATTCTACTTAGAAGAGTGTGGAATTGGGTTGTTTTGGGAGTTTGGTATCAAGCTTCTTATCAATTTTTTTTTAAAAAAATAGAAACAAGACTTTTGGGCTTTCATGCCTTATTTTTCATTTTACAAAGCTTTTTTTAAAAATAAAGCATATAAAAATAATTATAAGGTTTGAAACAACATTATAAAATTAGTGTTTTATTATTTCACCAGTCATGCATCCTATTTTTATAAAAATTGGATCACAACAATTATAGCTATCAATATTTGGCTAAGATTCAATTATCTTTGGAAGGTTAATTAGAATGTACAATTATGAAAGCAATGAATTCATAATTTTTGGAATGCCATAACTCTTTTGAAAATTATACATTTTCTATGGTATTTGATTCATCATGATTCACCTATTGATATTGGTGCTCTTATTTGAGTGTTCATGATCCAACATGGAGACTCATTCATCCATTGTTTTTCTATGTTTTTCATAGCTCTACGACTTAGTGTAGTAAGTATTTACATGGTTTTCAACCAAGCTTAGATAAAGTTTTATTTAATGACACTTCTTAACTTTAAAGATTTCTACTTTGTACTTGGAGTTGATTTCATTCACTTATTCTTTATGTTATCTAGAAGTTCTAGTGTAATTTTATTTTTCAAAAATATTCTCTAACTAATTATTCCTTTATCACTTCAAGATAACATCATTCAACAACTAATTATTCCTTTATCACTTCAAGATAACATCATTAAACCTATATTATTGAACTTGTCTAAAAATCTCTAGCCAAGATAATTGTATATTTAACCTATATTATCAAACTTGTCTAAAAATTTCTTTGGAATTTTATCATAACAATGATAACCAAATATCTTCATATGAGAAATACTAGGTACCTTGTTTTAGAGAAGTTCATAGAGACATTGTTTTTTGTTTATTCTTGAATTTAGTAGATTGATGATTTAATAAGTCATGTGAATTACTTGATTTCAATATTTATTTGATAGTAAAACATGTTTAAGTACCTAGTTATTTCTTTTAGAAATCTATTTTTTCTTTTGGCTATTGTATTACTTTGGGGTAAATATCCACATGTAGATCATTGTAAAATACCATATTTATTACAATACTAATAAAATTTATTATTAATAAACTTATCTCTATGATCTAATCTTATTACTTTCACTTTGCAATTCAATCTATTTTCAATAAATTTATGGAATAAAAAATAGCAAATGTTTCATATTTAGTTTTAAAATTATAGGTCAAAGTATAATAAGTAAAATTATTAATAAAAACCATAAAGCATTGAGATCATCCTAATGTAATTAAAGGCATAGGCTTAACCAAGTTCATGTGCAAGAGTTCAAGTGGTTTATCTTGAGAATTATGAGGAGATGAAATTTGTTTGCCTTTGATACATACCTCATATTTTTCATTTGGAATGTCTCTAATTTTTAGCCTAATCGATTTCTCATCCTTGACTATCCTTTCAATGTTATTATATGATGTGTGGCCTACCATTTAATGCTATGTCCTAGCTTGATTTTTATTCTTGACTTTTTAATTTTTGTTGATGTTTTAATTATAATTTTTATGTTGATTTTTAGCTTCATCTCCATAATGCTCTTGAGTTCTATTTTTTTAAGGCTTTTAAATTGTTGAAATTTGATTTTCTTGATCTGTTGGAATTTGTATTACCTCCAAATAATAAATTTTATTTTTAAAAGTTTTAACTTTAGTGATAAGATGTCCATTAGGCTTGTTTATGGTGCATATATCATGGTAAAGTTTAACATGACTTCATTTCTTTATCATGTGTCCAATTGAAAGTAGAGAATTAGGGGGGAGTAAGGACATAGAATACATTACTTACTATTATGATGAAGCTATTTGAAAGCTTAATGGTAATATTTTGAATACCTTCAATTTGTAACTACTTGTCATTTCCTACTTTAATATTTCCAAGGTTAGAATTTGGTCTAAATTTCTCTAAGTTGTCTTCATGAGATGTCATGTGGTTATAATAACTACTATCAATGATCCAAGAATCCTTTTTAATTTTTTTAAAATTATATTAAAAGTAGGATACTTATTTTTATATTCATTTCTCTTGTTCTCATGTGTTGATGAAGTATAGTTCTTTCAATTTTTGTTCTCTTGTAGTAATAAAGTTTTAATGCCTATTTTGGCTTAGCAATTATAAATTATATGCATTTTGTTCCAAAATTTACAAAATGAAACACTCAAATAATCTTGATTTTTTGTATTATAATTATTAAACTTTTTTTCTTCCTCCTCTTTTTCTATATGTGACTTTTCCTTTTTGATTTTTTAACATAACTTCACTAGATTTGGGTTGATTTTAATTTTGATTTTCTTGATCTTAAAATTCTAATAATTTCTTCTACCCTTTCCTCTAAATATTTCTCCTATAGCTCTTCCTCTTAGGTTGGCAACATATTGTGATGATTGGATTTAAGAGTCTCCAATATTTTTACCTATCTCACAAGCTCATGCATACTAATGATATTAAAATCCTTTATTTACAAAATTTTCATTATCATGTTCTCATAGCTAGGATTGCTATATAGTGCTTGGACTACATTTTGGAATTTTTTTCCTTTGAGTCTATCTAAAACCATATTCATCTATCCTCCTTATACAATTATACATGTAAAAAAAATGTTTACATACACTCATTTTTTCTAATTATCAATTCACCAAATTCTTGTTTATAAATTAACTTTTAAATTTGCTCATTTTTGAAATTATCTTTATAGTCACATTGCAATTGGTCTTATGCTTCTTGGTTGTATTGAAAAGTAGAAGTCTAGATGAAAACACATCTGAAACATTATTGATTATTAGCCTAGTGGTAAGAGTCTTGGTTTGGTAATTAGATGTTACAAGTTTGATTCTATTAGGTAACACTAGGTTATAAACTAAAAAAAAATGGTAAAAGGAATTCTAACATTGGTCTAATAGATCCAAGGGATCTTAGTGGATGTAAGTAGAATTTATAGTTTCAAGTTATTATTATCAATGCTAAGTTATTTTTCTTCTTGTTCATTTTATATTCTATAATTTTTGTATGGTTCATTTCTTCAAGGCTTACAATAAAATTGTTAATGTCAACCTCACCCATGCTAGGCATGGGACCATGATCAAGAATTATATATATCTCAACTGGATAGATTAAAATTCTATCCAAAGGTAGGAAATGTAGAGGATTAAAGAAAATCCATTGTTATTGGTATGCTTTTAAACTTTTTAAAAGAAAATCATTATTTACTTGGTAGGAGTTATGAGTTATCCAATTTTACATGGGTTCATCTTAGATTATTATATTAAAGAAAGGCTACATGAATATTGGAGACAGGTATGGAGTAAAAAATAAGTTAAGGTTTTTTAAAATTTAATACCATTTTTTACCTCCTTCAAAGAATTAGCCCAAGTAGTAGGATAAAAGACACCAAAAATACTGAATGTCTACTAGGAAAGAAAAATTTGTTGCAGTAGAATGTTCCCAACATTTTCCTGCTGATTTTAACATTCAACATAAAACCTGGTCAAATGATGTCTCCTTAGCACATTTTTTCAAGAGGGCCTGACTAGCAAAAATAGCCTATAGATAGTAACAAAACTAGTCCTCCCTTGATCATTTTGAGGCAAAAATGTAGACACCCACAAAAACCCACAAGCAAGATCTTCATAAGAAATTTAGATAGTCATACCTTTCATTCTTTGAGAGCTTTGAGTAGGTAATGTGATGGCTAATATGCCATGTGTAATCAATAAGAGTTAGGAAAAAAATAGATAGGAATAAAAACAACAAGAATAACATTTAAAAAGTGTTGTAGTAATTGACACTATCAAGTGTTACGCAGGATGTGCACAATGGATGGGTGGTGCATGATGTAAGGGTAGTTACATCATAATCATTAGTGGTGGGTAGTTACATCCCAAACATAATTGGCATGATGGAAATGGTGGCAACTAGAAATCATAAAAGGGGTCTTCCAACATGAAATCAATAGAGGAGAATAAGGGATCTTAATTTCTCTAACACCAAGAATAGCATTGGCAAGAGGATTTGACGATCTTCTCTCTCTCTCTTAGTCTACATGGCAAGATCTAGCAGCCTTCTTCCTCTCTCCCAGAGCATGCTATAGACCATGTGTTGCAAACAGTGTAGGCATGTGGCCTCCTAACATGGCACGTCTCTCTCTCAACAACTGGAAGACATAGACACGTCAACAGTAGTGCATCAGTAGTAACACTGTTATTAGCAGACGATGGTCAGTGGTAGCTATAGCATAGTGAAGCATGTGTGGTAGGTGCACATCAACAATCAACAACTATACCAGGGTTATCTTTTCTTTCTATTTGTAGTGATGCATGGAAGCTATAGACAAACACAATAGAGGTGGAACACTAGGTTGTCTCTCTCTCTCTTCTCTCTTTCAGTGATGAAAATGTGTAGCAACTCTCCTTCTCAATAGCAAAATTTGATGTTGTAGTTGGTAGATAACAATAGCAGTGGTAGTGTCCTTGTTAGAGAAATCGAGATCCCTTGTTCTCGATGTTAGAGAAATGGATGGTGGAATGGTAGAACAAATCTCTCTCTCCTTTTCTTGGTAGCTACGAGTGGCATTAGCTATGGTAGTGTCCACGACAATGAGACAACATAGACCAATGACAATAGTAGGGAACCAAGGAAAATTTAATTTAAGTTTCTAGTTACCTATTGTATTCTTGAATTTCAAAGATAGTTATTTCCTAATTTTTTAGTTTAATTCACTTTTGTTTGAAATGCCACATGACCCTCTCCAATTGAGACTATTCCGAAGTTTTCATATCCATATGAAAGGTGCCCTAGGTAATAATCTCCTTAAATGAGCTTTTCTTAGGTGTTGATGTGTCCAAAATTTATACTTCGACACCTTTTTGGCACTAGAAAGAGAGCCATTTTTCCAATCTTTGTTTTCCCATATTAATTCTCCTTGTCATTTGTCTTATTATTGACTCATTTACCAATCTTGTTTCAAAACTTATTTTTTTCACTAAAGTCCCTATTTTCAACCCTAGTTTTAAAAAATATTTTGCTTTATTTTTTGAAAATTTTCAAGCCTTTTATTTTCTAATCTCAAAAAAAAAATTTCCCAAAAATTTTTGGAGCTCATCACCCATTTCTAATCCTTTTTTTTTAAACCCTCATTCCCAGTCCTGACTTTGGTAAGGTGGTTTTATTTAATTATTTAATTTTAAATTTATTTTTCTAAAACTTTTCATTTTACTATTTTCCTTTAAATTTTATAAATATTACAATTTCATGTATTTATTTTTCTTATATATATATATATTTAAATTGCATATTTTAGTGTTTTTTCTCTTTGTCAAAAAAATATTATTTTAGTATTTATTTCTTTTTACTCAATTTTATAGTTTTATTTTAACATTTATATATGTTATTCTTGTTTTATGAGCGAACCCTCCCAACAAGAATCATTTACCTCTACCCCTAACTGACCAGCTACTCATCACTTTACATTATGGAAACAACGAGCTTCACGTTTTCCAAGTTCTATCTCTAGGAGAACTTAGACTACAACAACAACCAATCAACCCCTAGCTCCCTTGGTGAGCAACCTATTTAACTTCACTAACTATCATGACATCCCAAAATTCCTCTAGAACATAAACTTGTTCTTCAATCCCACTGCCCCTACTAGTGATGCCCACTAACATATACAATGTTTTGAAACCTTATTAAGCATCCATAACATTGTACAAAATGATGTAGCATGTAGGGTATTACAAATTTTAGAAGAAAAGCCATCCAATGGTTTTTTATGCTCCCTAATGCCTCCATTAACTCATGGCAAGAATTCAAAAATAAGTTATTGCTCCAATTTGACAAGTTTAGTAGCCCGATCATAGCATCAAGCAATTTCACAAGCTTGAGGAAAATACCTAGGGAAAATGTATGTGACTACAACTTACAATTCCTCCATCAACTTACCTATGTGCCAAATGATATGCATCTACAACCTGATGGTATCCTCAACTTCTACCTCTCTACCATTGACCCATTCTTCACCTATGCCATCAAATCTGATCTCAACATAACAAAAATACAGGGAGCGATGCCGAAAGTTGTCAAGATAGAACAAATTTCCCTCATGAATAGTATACAAACCCAATTTGGGATGATTCACATTAGTAATCCTATGCAACCTAACCCTCTACCACCTTTTCCAATGACGAATACTATGTTCCAAATTCTTGTTCCCCTTTAAATGACTCAACCTACAAATAGTTGTTTTCAAGGTCCCACATCTTCTTCATTCCTACCATCTAACACTAGTCTAAATGATGACCAATCGAAGCCCTTAATTAAATCCATCATAAATCCAAACAAGATATCTAATCTTGTTGAACCTCTAACTCAAACTCAAAACTAGATGACCTAGATATTAACTTCACTACAAAAACTTTCCAATGAAGTAGTTGAATTAAAGTGAAACAACAACAAGGTTTCTATAAAATTTGAGAAGCCAAGTACATCAATCAATAGTGAGTATTATTGCCTCCATACCACGAGGCAACATTCTGAGAGGACTTGTCCTCAATTTTTAGCACTATATGTTGATAATGCTCAGAGTAAAAAAAATGGAAAACTCTGTGTTATCCTCCTTAATATGCCTCATGAAATAGAAAATGGAGAGGTTTACTCATTAGAAAAAGTTATGGTAAAAGATCCCAACCCACATAATACTCACTACCATAGACTTAGCGACATTGTGAACACCACACAACAACAAACTAGGAATAATCCTTATATTCCTTCAAGTAGAAAAGTTTCTAGTTAAAACAATACAAATAACCAAACTGGGTCATTCCAAACAAATGCTCCACAACAACTAAATCCAATTTCTATACTTAGAAGAACTCCACCTCAAGAAGAAGTCAAATATGAACATAAGACTTATGATCTAGTTGAGGATTTAAAAAGAGTTAAAGCCAACATTTTAATGTATGATCTCCTATACTTTAACAAAATGAAAGATGTGATTCAAAATATAGTTCATACAACTAAAACTGAAAAAGAAAAATCCCCAATCCTCAAAAGGCAAGTTGACTTCGTAGAAGGTCCTAACACACTATTAGTATAGAATGCAAATAATTCCATGTCAAGTAAGAAAGATCAACCTCCTTTCTTGATGACTTTGATTATTTTAGGAAAGAATGTCCACAATTGTTTAATGGATTCTGGTGCAACTGTTAGTGTCATGCCACTTAAGGTATGTAAGACTTTAGGAGCACAAATGATGCCACAAACAAAAAGTGTAATTCAACTTGATGGACCCAATGTACCTATAGTAGGATCATTAAAAGAGTAAAAGTACAACTTAAAAAATACTCTACATTTACATGTTATACAAATATATTAGTAGTAGACATGTCACCCACTTATGGTGTGCTCTTATCTAGGACTTTTGGAGCCAAGTTTGGGGTCTTCTATAGGTTAGATTTCTCAGAACTATTAATTCCTATCAAAGGAAAATATAAATATATGATTATACCTAGAGAACCCTTTTATAAGAAAGTTGTAACAAATTTTGATTAGAAAAATTGATCTTTGGAGAATCAATACACTAACCTTTATATTGGAATTATTGAGGTTGAGCATGGCGAACATGTTATAGATGACCATGTGAGTGAAATTACAAAAATAAATCCTTTTTCTCATATAGATTCCACCCAACCCTATCAAACTTCTAGAGAAGGTGAAGAAATCTATGAAAACATCTTGCCTTATCACCAAGATGATGGAAAGGGATTTCTTCTGAATGACCTACCACCATTAGGGGAGGTTAAAGATATAAATGAGATCCTATCCCTTAAAACATTAGAAGGTGTGCTAAATTTTGACAATGTATCCATTGAATATGTTCCTAGACAAATCTCTATTCGATGATTTACAAAGACCTAGACCTATTAGACGTAAGATTAAAACTTATATAAGAGAAAAACTTGGTGAACTTCTAAGATCTAAAACTATTCATCTTATGAAACACTCATATTTAGTGCCTAATAAAAAATGAACAAGAAAATTAAGATTGTATCTTGATTTTCGTAATCTTAATCATCAAAAACTTGTTAAACGATGGCTTGACAAGAAATATGTGAGTAAAGTCTTTAAAATAGGAGATCAAGTCTAGAAAAGAGGTAGAGAATTTGGTCAAACAAGTCTTCAAAGTAAATTCTCTCATATGTGGTTAGGCCCATTTCGAGTTATAGATGTCATTAACCCCAATGTGTACAAAGTTGTTGAGGTGAAAGGACATAAGTTACATAGGAACTTTAATGCATTTCATTTCAAAAATTTCTACTTAGGTGCCCCACGTGGACACTTGATATATCCTTAGTTGCATGCTTTTGTTCCTTTCACCATGCATTTCATTTGTATATAGTTACATTTTCATGTTTTCGTTTCATTTTAGTAATCTCTTTCTTAGCATATTAGTTTGGTTTGATTTTTGCTTTTCTTATGATTTTAATAATCATTATGGTCATTTGAGTTACTAGGAGTTGGGTCATCATAACACCATTGGAAAATAATGTAAGTATAATGCTTTATATAATATATCTATTACTATTACATAAAATCTCCTCTATATTATATATTTCAATAATGCTATGATTTTTCCTAGTCCTTTTCAAGGTTTTAGTTTATTGATTATGTTGGATTACAAAGGATAGGATTTATGCTAACTTATCATATAATCATCATGCTCATGTGAGTGTAGGATGTGTGACATTGGAGAATGTTTAGCTATAATCACTAGGTGACATTGAAAAACTCCATTTCCCCTCTCCTAAGCCCCAACCTATAAGTCTGATGATCCAGGGATGTCCTATGAATAATGGGTTGAAATGTGTTCATCTTCACTTGATAACCCTTAGGCACCCAAGAGACCTTCTATGATTCCATTAGATTGTAATTAAAGGCACATACATGAGGGTTGAACTACACCATGAGCAAAGTTCCAAAAGGACCATGGTATTTAGCAGTGCAACTAATCAACCAAACTCATGTTGGAATTCCTACCTTAAGAATGAAGTACACCATGAGCAAAGTTTCCTACAAAAAAGAAAAAAAGAATGAGAACCATGTTCATTGGTAGTGTAATAAGTTCTTGAGTGTGATGGGGTCTGGTAGCATCCTCACCCTAGAATCCATTTTCCATTTAAACTATTTCCCCAAAATTCAAAAGAAAAAAAATCCATTTTCACCCATTCCCTTTCAAAATGTCAAAGAAAAAAAAATTCCTAAGGAAAAATTTGAAAGTTTTGGCTAGCCATGATCTAACATGAGCCTGTCCTCCTCATTAAGTTTAGTATTGATCTTATGCTCAAAGTTGTTCACATACCTTTTGACTTTTACCTTGTGAGAAGATTAAGAATGAGATCTTAATTATATATTTTAATTATATATATATATGTAGTTAAAATAATGAATTATATATTTGGATTTTAATTAAATATGATGGTATGATTAAGGGTTGCCTATGTCTAGTTTTGTTTTAATTATGTTGTTATTTTAATCATGTTTAGATCAAGATAGTTTGTTTTCAAGTTTTAATTTTTCTAGGTTTTATGATCTTTTTGATTGTCTATTTGTTGCATCATTTTAAAATTTCTATGGTTTTGCTATCCTTGCACTTCAATGCAATTAAATTTTGGGGGTTAAGTATTGATGTCAACCTCACCCATGCTAGGCATGGGGCCATGATCAAAAATTCTATATATATCAATTGGCCAGATTAAACTTCTATCCAAAGGTAGGAAATGTAGAGGATTAAAGAAAATCCATTGTTATTAGTATGATTTCAAAATTTTTAAACTAAATTGATTATTTACTTGGTAGGATTTATGAGTTATCCAATTTTACATGGATTCGTCTTAGATTATTATATTAAAGAAAGGCTACATGAATATTGGAGACAAGTATGGAGTAAAAACTAGGTTAGGGTTTTTTTTTGATTTAATACTCTTTTTTACCTCCTTCAAATAATTAGCCCAAGTAGAAGGATAAAAGGCACCAAACTATTGAATCTCTACCAGGGAAGAAAAATCTATTGCAACAGAATGTTCCTAGCGTTTTCCTATTGATTTTAACATTCAATGCAAAACCTAGTCAAATGATGTCTCCTTAGCACATTTCTTGAAGAGGGCTAGACCAGCTCAAATAGCCCATAGATAGTAGCAAAATTATTCCTCCCTTGATCATTTTGAGGCCAAGACATAGACACCCACAAAAACCCACAAGCCAGATCTTCACAAGAAATTTAGACAATCGTACCTTTCATTCTCTAAGAGCTTTAAGTAGGCAGCGTGATGGCTAATATGTCATGCATAATCAATAAGAGTTAAGCAGAAAAAAAAAGATAGGCATAAAAAAAGTAAGAATAACATTAAAAAAGTGTTGTAGTAATCAATACCAGTGGGCATTATGTAGGATGTGCAGAGTGGACGGGTGGTGCATAACATGGGGGTGATTATGTTGTACCCATCGGTGGTGGATGGTTATGTGCCAAACATAATTGATGTGATGAAAATGGTGGTGACCAGTGGCTATAAAAGGGATCTCCTAGTAGGAAATCAGTAGAGGAAAACAAGGGATCTTAGTTTCTTTGACACTAAGAACAGCATCAACAAGAGGATCCGACAATCTTCTCTCTCTGTTAGTCTACGTGGTAGGATCCAGCAACATTCTTCCTTGCTCCTACAATGCACTGTAGATCATGTGTTGTAGATAGTGCAAGCATGGCGGTAGTAAGAAGGTGGATAGAACGGTGGCACATCAACATGGTAGTGGATAGGTAGTCAACGCAAAAGGCTCTTGACTAATGGTAGTTGCTGCCATGCATCTACAACAATGTAGATAGCATAGTGCGCATGCACAATAGGGACACATGATGTCGATAGGTGGCCTCTTGACATGGTGCATCTCTCTCTCTATAGTAGGCAAATGTAGTCATGTCAAAAACATCCCCATTATTTGCAAATGATGATTAGAGCGGTATCATGGTGAAGTGTGTGTGAAGGATGCATGGTGGTAGTTAACAACTACAATAGGGTTCTTTCTTCTTTTTATTTGTAGTGATGTGCAAAAGCTATAGATAAAAATGACAATGGTGCACATGGCTAGTGGAACACTAGGTGGTCTCTCTCTCTCTTTTCTCTTTTTGTGATAGTAGGATGTAGTAGGTCTCCTTCTTAGTAGAAAAAGTTGATGTTGTGGTTGGTAGATAATAGTAGCAATGGTGCATGTGGCTGGTTGATGAATCATGGTTTGCAAGGCCCCAATATCGGATCCTCGATATCGGGTACACGATATTGCAGATTGGATAACAATATCAAATACACGATATCATGATTCTTGTGTAGGCCAATAAATACAACATTCAAGCGCACAGGAAAGAAGGGAGTTGGTAATTCTTAGGATAGAGTCTTTTTGTTATCTTTCAATTAGTTTTTATTCTTTCTCCAGTGCATGCTTGCAGTGCGATGATTATAATTGTATGGAACCTTTATTCAAGTATGATGTACTTGGACATGCACATGATCGACAATAAAGATCGAGATTACTTCATCATTGTAGCATTCACTTAACCTTTAATTACTTCAATTGTTAATTATTATTTATTTTTTTCTCTGTTAATATTTCTTTATCATCATTTACTATTCCTGTTGTTAAATGCGGAATGAGAAAAACTTAATCATGAACATTTAAGTGTAACTACTTAGTAACCCAGTAGCGTATCTAGGAGTGCTCGAGTGATGTGTGCTTGGTAATCCTAGAAGTAGTACATGGGGTTCAAGATGTGCATGGATGATTTAAGGATAGATGCTCATCTCACTTAGGCTAGTTTAGATTTCACTTTTTATTGCCTATTCTCTTAAGTCAAGATTATTTTCCATCATCTTTAGGAGTAGCATTAGTTAGGATCCCATCATTCACCTCACTTTAGACTAAAACATACATGACAAAGAAAATACTAGTCTAGGTGGGAAGATATCAGACTACAATCAATGTGTAACTATCTAGATACCACAATTAGTCTATCTGTAGAGTTTGATGAGTGAAGAGGTACCCCTATGCTCAACCATACGAATACAAGTGTTTCACACACGATCCAATCAAATTCCAAGGACTAGGTGCCTATGCACCTTTGTGGAACAAGGATGGGTTGGTTGATCATTGTCTTCCCAAACTTACTTGTATGTCATAATTGTATGGTTAAGTAAGCTTGAGGCATATGATTTTTATAGCTTTTATGTTTTTATGTCCTACTGCTAATAAGGGAGGAGAGAGAGAGATAACTAAGTGACTAATTTAACTTAACTACTGATTAACTAGGCTTTAAACTAATCTTAACACCAGTATCCATTCTCACTTGTCGTACACATCTTGAACAACTCAACACTATTGGGATTACCAAACGCTAATCGTTATTGGGTTACCAAGTGTTACATGCATGCTCGAAGTGATCATACTATGTGTGCTAATAACATAAATGTAAAGTGCATAAAATAAAATAAAATAAATGTAGAAGAAAATAAAATAAAGGAAATGAGTAAGAAAACAAATCTCAAGTGCTGTAAGGATGAATCCAAGAGCTTGTATTTATTGCCATACACAAGGTGTGCTTAGGTACACAATGCTCGAATAAAGATCCATCCACACTTAGACCTCCTGCTGCGGGTACTTGGCTAGATTTTTGCTACTTGACTACTAAAAGACTTCCTCCTTTGAATTCTTCAGATAAACCACAATGCAGTGGATACCTTGCCTCGAGATGAAGTGCATTGGCTAAGTTGTGGTTATGGAAAAAACTAGTTCGAAGATTTATCACAGGTGACTATCCAAGGTGTAGAGGTTAGGTGAATAGTAAAATGGAGAAAATTGAAAAATTTGTGCTAGGGCCCCCACAATTAAGAGTGAACCTTCAGTAGCTATAAGATGGAAAAATATGATAAAGAAGAAAGATGGGAAAAAATAACAATGACAATGCCAATAAAATGGATGTCATGGATAGGGATGAAACAAGAAATGATTGATTGCAAGAAATGTTTAAGGGAAAGAAGTTAATAATTGCATCAAAAAGGAATGCCAGTGGGTCCTTCCTAAAGCAAGCTCATGCCTTTTATGCCCTGACAAACCCACAAACCAAAGAGTCTGTAGGCTCTAGGAATGTCATTTCGAAGTAAGAGTTAAAAAATTACCCACAAGAATTCACTAAAGAAAAATAATGCATTAACCCAGAAATAGACTAATGATAAAATCAGCAATGAGGTGGAAAATTGGGGAGAAAGATGGAGAGAAGAGAATAAAATGGAATCCCACAAAAAAGGTTGTGTAAAGTCTCTTGTGTATTTCATGGTTAATGTGACTGAGTAGAACTCATCCCAAGTACAGACTCAAACAAACCACATCCAGTGACCTTGCATCAACACACTTGACTAATCCATCCACCTGAAGCAACAAGAATGCTTCCACAAAGAGTCACCACCATTCCGAGGAGAGCGAGATGGAGAAGTAAGAAGTGAGAAAGGGCTTTAGTTAGAGGGAACCTTTAGGCATGGGTAACATATCTTTCTAGTTCCATAACTAGTGCTTGTAGCCCTTTTATTTGGTCTAAGGTGTGTGCTCTAAATTCCCATGTTGTTGTTGTTGTTTTTTTTTTTGTGAGAACCACACCATGCAAAGACTTATTATTTTTATTAGCTCAGCTTCCCAATAATGGAGTAACATTGGAATGGTAAGGAAAACCCAAGAAGAAAACATTCAAGCACCCAAGAGAATGGCCAACACAAATGCGTCAAATCCCCTTGAAGTCATACCCTTTTCAATCCTTGAATCCTTCCTTCGTTTGAGAAATTCCCAGTCAATAATTCATTGATAGTTCTATTATTTAAAGAAAGGGACTGTACAGTTCCAAGCCAAGAGAGATCATATAAATTCATGGATACATGGACGACGTGGACTCATTGCCTATCATATTAAAAGAACCATACCTTAATATCAACATCATAATTTAAAGGTAAAAACCAGAACATTAGCAATAAATATGATATAATTCAATCCACCATCATGAGCACTTATTAGATGATGAACAAAAGAAAATCAAGCAAACAAAGAAATAGTAAAAAATAAGAAAAGTTGGAAAAATTTGTAAAATAAAAGTGTTAAACAAAAATGTGTAAAAAAATAATTCAAAAAGAACTGAGGGCCTAGAATGGTTAGCATAGGTAGCCATCTCCCCCATGACTAAGTTGGAAGGAGGAGATCCGAAATAGTGAGCAAGGTTGTCTATCAAAAGATGTAGCATGTGTACTGGTTGTTCTAAGCTCATGAAAAGGTTTGGTTTGTTGACAAAAAGTTTCTTATTTGAGTTCTCAAGTTTGTATATTTTCATGGCCCCTAAAGGAAAAGTTGCATATATAATATAAGGTCCTTCCCACAGTGTTTGAAATTTAGTACATTGTGGCACATGTATGGGATTCCAATAGAGAACCTTATCTCCCGGTTCGAAAGGTACCTCCTTTTTCGTTAACTCCACCAATGGTTTGGTAACCTTTGAAAAGTTCTTAATAAATATCCTATAGTAGCTACTATGTCCAAGAAATGATAAAATATTTTTAATAGTTTTTGGTTGATGGGTAACTTCTTGGATAACTTTGATTTTCTTGAGATCTACCTCTATCCTTGTGTGTGAGATTTTGTGCCCTATCTGTTGATAAGCAAGCTTATCATTGATAATTACCAATTTTTCATTTTTAAGGAACATGTATTCCATATTGGTGGGTAATGGTTTCAGCTCGAGAGGCTCCTACTTAAATTTCTCAGGGATTTCCAACTTGCCCTAGTTGACATTTTCAAGGTTAAGACTTGGAAGTTGGTGGTGGACTTGCTCTAATGCATCTATGCTATTGATGTAAGCACAAGTCAAACTCTCATTTGGTTCCATGCATATGAGTGAACTGCTTTCTTGATTAGCTATCAACCATTGGGTGCCTTCCTATTGTGTGGCTGCTACATACAGACATCTTTGTATATTAATCACTTGTGCACATTGATTACATGTAGGCAATGTTAAACTTTTCACAACCCATGACCTTTGCACATAATTACACCCTGTGTCACTGTATGTGATGCATGAAACTTTCTTCTTCTTGATCTTTCCGAATGTATTTTCCTTTGATATTTCTAGGGAAAGATCATGGATTCCTAGGCATTCGTCAATGGTGCTTAGCCATGCTCTTCCCATTATGATTGGGAAGTCCCCCTTATCGTTGTTCACCTGAATAACTAGGAAGTCAAATGGGTACGACCACCCAAAAATAGTGGTAAAAACATTTTCCACTAGTCCCAATGGGACAGTTATGGACTGGTTGGCCAAATCTAGATGGATGTTTCTCTTTTTCAATGGAGGCAAGTTCCAGGCCTTGTACATTTGTTGAGAAATCAAGTTGACACCAGAACTTGAATCCAAAAGAGCCTTGCACGACACATTTTCAGTGATTTGTAAGTATATCAGAGGACTCCCAAGATCAAATAATTTCCTAGAAAGATGGCTAGCTTTGATCCAATCAATGACGGAATTTGTTAGCATGACCGTATGTGTTAAGTGCGGTGGTTAAGTTAAAGGAGGCTCCGAAGTTTTGATTGATACTGAGGCATCTAAAAAATTAGTTGCTTGTGATTGCAAGGGATTGGTTGGTCTATTGGTCCTAAAGAAAGGTCTTTTCTTTATGTGGTTGTTGGAACTAGCAGTGGGTTGAAGATTCATAGCCCTCGTAGCATTGCGTTGCTACGGTTGAGTGGGGAGTTCCCCTTGCATCATTGGAGTAGGTGGTAATGTAGCTATTAGTGTGAGAGTTGCAGATGGATTTGGAGGTTGGTATGTCTATGGGTTATCTCCCCTAGGAGAAGGAGTCCTATAATAATCCTGACTTTGATAGTGATGCTGTGGTGTCACGTGACCAACAGAGTCACGTGGAGAGATTGGCTGCTACACGTAGTAGCCATATGGATCCAATTGTCGGTAGGGGTATTATTGCCTTGGTGGTGGTATCCACCATGACTATGGGTATTTCTAGTGTTGATGTTGCTCAACAGGTTGTGGTGGAGTTCCACTTGGATAATATGTTGAAGGTTTGTGGAACTATGTTAGGTTACCTTAGGTGAAACACCACAAAATTCTGAGCTTAGTACTTCTCAAATAAGAATCAAACTAAGTCATGATGCTCCTCAGCATGACTAAAGTTTGAGGGCCCCATAAACAACTTCAAGTAGATTCAAACTCAACAAGGAGTAGTTCCCTGAGACCTGCAGATGACCACGACGACATCTGCTATCAAACATGGCAACTTTGGAGCTCAAGATACTTGGTCCTCACTAAGTATGCATTCACAGCGTATACACTGAGCGTATATGCCTAACATACATTCACAGCATATACCCCCAGCATCATTCACAGTGTACACACTTAGTGTATACACTCAGCGTACATGCCTCACATGTACGCTCAGCATGTATGATTGACGTATACGCCCGGCATGCAACCCCCGAAGACGGCATGGAAATAGCACTTCAAAGCAAGATTTTGTACAAAGCATCAACTCACACGAATAGAGAAATCATCAACTGTTGACATCATGAATTTTGAAGTTCATATGCTGAGCATGTACATCCTGCACGCCCAGCGTATATGCCTAGTAGATGCAGCATGCATGCCCAACGTATATGCCTAGAAGTTGTAGCATGTATGCCCAGCATATATGCCTAGCATGTACAAGGTGTACGACCAGTGTGTAGCACAACGTATACCAATCAAAGCTCTCCAGAACCATGTCAGATCAAGGTCAACCAAGCTGAACATCCACAGGCAGCATTCTCATGACATCTGAATTCAAATCTGAAGTTCGAACGACTTCTTTTGTTTTGATCAAGTCTGTATGCCGAGGTGACACGTCCAACGTGTATACGTTGGCGTACAGCGGTATACACCGGTGTACAGCAGTATACGTTGGCGTTCAGCACGCTGTACACTTGTTAAATTTCATTCTTTTGCACCTGGTCAATGCACCACATGTCACCTGACCCGAGAGTCCAGCAATCCCTGGCCAATCATCCCCTCTCAGACCCGCATCTAACGTAAAAACTTGTATGAAAACCCCAATTTTTCACTAGACCGAGGTTGGCAATTTTGAGCAAACCAGAGACAAAAAAGAACCAGAGACACTGAGAAACCAGAGAGCAAAGCAAAAATCCTATATGCTGGACCTCAACCCTGCATGCCAAGCATCCAGCCTTCACGTTGTGCCGCAGTTTAAACCAGTATACAATCATCCCTGCGCATCCACCGAGGCTCTTCGTCCGCCTTGTGTCAGATTCACAACTGCGTTAGACTGGTGCATTGTAACTTTTAGTTTCACAAATAATATTATCATATCTGTTTTGCTAAGATTTGTTATAGTTTTTCATTCATTATTGCATGCTTACTACCTATGTTCCTATACGTTTAGACTCCGTTTTACATTAGTTACGTTGTTTACGCATAACCCAGCATATTGCGTATTTGCATACATTGGGGAAATCCTTGTCTGATCTACGTGCAGACCACCCAAGGTACTCTACCTTCATTAATTCTAGCTTGCCCTTAAGCGAAGGTAGGGTCTTCTATGCTTGTCCAGGGATCTCCTGGTTTCTGTTTCATTCCAGCCGGAGACCGACGATTTCGGATGGTACAGAAAATGGCGCTAGAAGGAGGGCCCAAAACTACTTAAAACATACTGTGCTCTCATACCCCGATCTTCCTAGACTCACACCGCATCGATACTAAACCCAGTCCTAAAATCCCCAGATCAGCATCCTGTTCTACAGAATTCCCAGTGTCTACGCTGTTGAGTATATGTTATACACTGTAGACTCTCTCTACACTACTGAGTATACGTTGTACGTTGTACGTTGTAGAATCTGTCTACACTGCTCACTATACGCTGTATGTTGTACGCTGTAGACTCCATCTACGCTACTCAGTATACACTATACGTTGTATGCTATAGACTCTGTCTACACTGCTCACTATACGTTGTACGCTGTACGCTGTATGCTATAGACTCCATCTACGATGCTCAGTATACGCTGTACGCTGTAGACTCTTTCTATGCTGCTCAGTATACGCTGTACACTATAGAGTCCATCTATGCTGCTCACTATACATTGTACGCTACTCTGCCTACACGTTTTAACATATACCTGTATGCTAGTCGTTGAAGCCTATACGCTGAGATCCAGTCTATACGTTGTACGCAGTGAATGTAGGTTTATGCCATACTAAGTATACCAGTTCCATATCCCTTCCACTATGTCGTATTCACAACCATTCATCATGAACATTGCAAACCCTAACGCTATAACCAAGCCAGTCACAAACATCATGGGAACCATGGCCATTCAACAACCCGTAGTACAACCCAAAGTGGGGCTTCGTCGGTCTCTCAGATTGCAAGGGAGGAACCCATCATTTAACATTATAACTTAGGAGTAATACAATTTCATATGCGTAAAAATACAAGCTAGCCTAGCTGTAGACCAAACTGAAATGGAGGTTAAGAGACAATACAAACTCTTCTATAGGGGAGGGCATGAGTTCATCCCTTCCCCATATGATATCATCCCTCTCCCAGAGCACTACTCTAAGCTCATCTCACAACTCCTCCTACAAAGGAGTTAGGCTCTAGACCAGTTTCTGGCAAATCCTCAATTGAAAGAGGAGGATGACTTCATAGCTCAATCCAAGCACGAAGATTCATACCATACTCTTAGTCCACAGACCTATGCAAACCCATTGTTTCATCCAGCCACAGGGGAAGTTACGTCCCTCCAACCATTTAAAATCACCCAAGCACAAATACCTCAACAAGAATCATCCACACTTATCCATATTCCTCCTGTAACCGATGTGCAACTCAACACGCTTCCCCTTGCTATTCCCCCCATTGCAACAATAACTCCATTCCCGCAAATACCACCTTCTCAAAATGATATAGGGGCAACCTTTCGCCCCCCCCCCCCCGAGTGATCAGGATGCTGCACGTGATACCAGCTTCTACATTCCCTCACTACATACCGTGGATCCCAACCCAAGGAGCATCCTTTACAACTGTAACCCAACAAGTTTAGGGGATTCCTACACAAAGCATGACTGGGCAATGGATAGCGATTGGTGCTCAACCGCATCAACCCCCCCACTATAACATACCACCTCACACAATCTTACCAGCTAACATCCCTCAAGTACAATCACAACAACAACAGCTACCTCTTACCTACAACGTGCCACCCTTAGCACCACCCGCTACAAATATTCCACAAGGGCAACCTCCAACCACACAACTTTCTATCTTCCAGTCCACTATCCAACAATCTAATCTATATATCGTACAACATCCGCAACCTACTATCTCACCTAGTGCCCAAGACTGGGCTGATGCTAAAAAGCTAATGCAGGAGCTAATTGACGAGGTCAAACACCTCAAAACAGCCCCCGATAGAGAGCTGAAGGTAGTGGACTTCTATCACAATGACCCTATTAGCTCTTTGGTTCCACCTCTAACATTACCCAAGGGTGTATCCTTACCCACGCTAACTAAATACAATGGGGAGATAGACCCCAACGCCCACCTCATAATGTTTAGACTAGAATGCACGCTACTTCAGGTATGGCCACATGCCATTCTACAAGTGTTCCCCATGTCCCTCACAGGGAGAGCACTTGATTGGTATCAGGCCTTGCCACAAAACTCAATATCTTCTCTAGAAGATTTGTTACATCAATTCATCACCAGGTTCAAGTATAACTTGAAGCCTAAAGCAATACTTGATAGCCTCATTCAGGTCAAGCAAGCACCCGTTGAACCTGTCCAAAAATTCATCCAACGGTGGAGTGCTGCTCTTAATGAGCTCCACGAGCTGATCCCAGAGATGTATCTCCTCACCATTCTAAAAGGGGCTATCAAAAATTTTGTCAAATCCAAACTATATTATCTCAATGAACACACTCTGAGTCAAGCGTTTGTACAGATTAAGAACATAGAGGAGGTAGCCAAAAATAGCCACGATCCTACATATTTAGCCTTTAAGAATCAACCTAGTAAGAAAGATAAAGAAAAGGTTAAAACAACTATAGCAGTAGTAGCAGAAACACAACAAGTGAATGTGGGACAACAAAATAAACTACTTGTTGCCCCTACCAATTATGCTAAACCTGCTCCTACGACGGTACTTGAATCATCCGCATCACAAAACCCAACACCGGGTCATACGAGAAACTTCAAGAGGAAGGACCCCTCTCAATACATGCCATTGCCCATGAAGCCATCATAACTATTTGACCAACTCTTGAAAGACGAACTGATGAAACACAAATATTTGTCCCTTGCAGTGATCCAAAGGCATGATCGGTTCTATCAACTGGTTTAGAACCTAAGCCTGGAAACGCCAGACAAGCCCCTAGTACCAAAAGGCTTTAGAATGGACTATTTTTGTGATTATCATTAATGTAATGAGCATGGCACTAATTATTGTTTCACCCTAAAACAAGATATCCAATGGATGATCGACGGAGGTCAAATCACTTTTGATGAAGCCAACCCAGTCCAACCACAAAACCAAGCCATGGGTGTATATAAGAATCCTCTAAATGCTAAAGAAGAACTATATGTAATTAACACCATCTACTTTGATAACAAACCAGAAATACCTAGCATTAACACCGTACACTCTGATCATGAGCAGCAAGTACCTAAGAAACCATTTGTAGTGCATATTCCTCCCACTAGACAAACATCTATGCCTCAACCATCATACTCCCCATAGAAACCTTATGTCATCCGAATACCCCTCGCCATAGCAACTTCTATCACATCAACACATGAAAAAACATACGTGATGCATGTACCTCCCACCAGTACTATTGTAAACATACAAACACCTCCTATTCGGCCTGCTCCCTACATAGTCCAAGTATCACTTGCGGTCGCAACAGTGGAGGTACAACCTCCAGCTAGGCCAACTCCATATGTCATTAGCACATCCGAACGTCCTAGTGACCACCAGTCCTCCACTTCGCATACACAGAATAAATTGATCCCCTATGTCATCAAGATGCCTAGCCAGCCTAACACTCAACTGCATGCAATCGTCCAACCGCAACCCCGCCCTACTACATATGTAGTACAAGCTCCAAAGCAACCTGAGGTTTTGAAACCAATTGTACTCCCACGCCACACACGAGAACGCCTAGCAAACAAGCTTACACACGAATGCTTGGAGAAGGAGTGTCAACAACTAGCCTTAGGACCTCCTAAGCCTATCCCACTAAATGCAATACCCATGACATCACCTAACAATAAACCAAACACAGGCTGTGAGGGTGAATCATTCAAAAAATATGATACGCCCAAATCAATGATTCTGGGTAAAAATGACAAACCAACTATGCATGAAATAAAACTGTTGGGCCCAATGGACCAAATCACTATCGACAAACATATGCCCAACAGTAGAGATCTAGCAACAGCTCTAACACAAGTCACGTAGGCACTTAAACAAAAAAACACTTCATTGAGCTTATACGACCTGGTGTTAACATCTCAAACCCATCACGAAGCCCTAGTGCGCATGTTGACTTCCATCCCAGCAAGTGAAGACTTACCTCCAAATGAACCTTCAATTCATGTGGTAATGTACTCACCTTGAGGGTCAACTCCTAAGCCATTAAGTTTCCACAATGACAACATCAAAGCGGATGAGAAAACGGGAGAGGTAACAACCACACCTATGTTCATAACGATACGAATAAATCAGTTTAAGATACATAGAGTGCATGTAGATGATGGAGCCACTACAAACATAGTGTCATATCCCATTGTCGAACAATTGAGGCTTACAGAGCTAATAAGACCAACCGCCATCATGTGTTTGAAGTCATTCAGTGGATCACACGTAATAGTCAAAGGCACCGTGACTTTAGACTTTATAGCAGGGGATCAATTCCCCATGTCTGCCGACTTTGTGGTCATCGATGAAATGCCAAGGTTCAATTTAATATTGGGAAGGCCCTGGTTAGCCCAATTGAAAGTAGTCTCTTCCCCCATACACCAAGAGACTCACCTACCTTATGAAGGTGGTGAAATCATTATACACGGGGAGGCTGCTACACCTACCATCTTATGACATATAGACATAGATCAAGGCTCAGAGGTTAAGCTTGAAGAGCCTAAACAAGATGATACAAATGAATAACAAAGATGTACGTAACCAGTAGGCAATAATCTCTTAGACACAAAGGAAAATTTACCCAACATAGAAATACTCGAGCCTGAAATCGTACATGAACAGGCTCACTTAGAAACTACAACTGACACAGAAACCACAATACATGTAGAAGCACTAGAAAGCACCAATGCGGGAACTATTCCATCAAACGTCCCTTGGGCTGAATTACCATTCAACGTGATTAGCGAAGGAGACATTGAATATAGAATCATACCCATTAACACTACTCCTAACGTTAAAATGAGAAAAATCAAAAAATTACTAAACCAATAAACGACATTCAAGTCTGAAACAATGTTAAACTATCATGTCCGCAATAACATAAAACTAGCCACAATCAGAAATGGTCGGTCTACCAAGAGAAATCCACCCGTTTCACTTGAAAATTCCCTTGTTTATGCATGGCCCAAAATGGCCTTAAACTAGTGCATGTGGCCCAAAATGGCCTTAAACTAAACCATCTACCTACACTTTGTTTTTCTCATAAATTCCAGTTCATTGTTCGAATTTACGCTTGCATTGTTTTGTTATCAATAACAGTCTTTCGCAATTATCCTTCGCTTATAATTACATTCCTACTCACATTCCCACTTCATGCACTACACTTAAACTAAAAAATGAACCAAAACATCTTACATTGCCATGTCGTGTTTACATTTAAGCTCAAAATCCACAACAAAAAAAATTATGTAGAAAATATATATATACATGTAGTGATATACAATTAGATAGGTACAACAGTTAACTGATTCTATTCATCCATTCAATACAACTCAAAACATTCAATTTATGATTCACGTAAAAATATGAGCCAGGATAATTTCAAAGCAAAAAATTAAACATCAGGGATGGGAGGGTAGTCCCCCTTAGATCGGCTAGCATCATGGGTCCTCACTCCACTGGGGCCACCTTCTTGAACATCATCGTTGCCTCGATCCTATAAAACGCAAAAGAAAAAATCAACAAAAAAAAAACTCCCAAACATTACTCAACGAACAAATTTCATAACAATAAAATTCTTACCATAGGAGACCTACCTAAACCGAATTCCAGTCAATGGAGAATTTTCTCCTCTGAGATGCTAGCCTAATCAGTCCCATCAAGGCCTAGATCGACGTTCGCCAAGGCTTTCCCTTTGTCAACCGCCGACCATGTAGGACGTTTCAAGGGGAATTCACCCACAGAGACCTCCCTAGTAGCAGTCATAATTACCCTCGTGGGAGATTCCATCTACACAGTTGTATTCTTAGCAAAGGTATCAAATGCAGAACGTAGACCCAGACCCTCTACGAACATTTCAAGCTGACACTTTTCTATGGATACTTCCTTCAATGATTTCTTGTAATGATGCTTGTGGTTCTTCTTATCCTGACCCCACTTACGCACCTTAGACGTGAAAGCCTTTCAATCCTAGCACTTGAGGTTTAATAGATCTACTTGGGCCTTATGCTCTACTAGTTTCTGAGTTGGTGATGCATGGCAATTTAGCAGGTTCCAATATCTAGTATAAGTGATCTCAGAAGTTCGTCAAGAATGGTCACCTATTAATCTGGCCGAGGCAAACTCATACTAAGCCTTGAGATCATCACGTTCAACTGATAACTCGGAAACCTCTTTTTCCTTTGCCTAGATTTGCAACCATAGCTGTTCACTGGAATGCCTACAGGTCCAAAGCAATTTGGCGTTATGCACAAGACCCTTTGCCACCTCGTCATAGACCGGCCTTGGTATCTGTTCAACTTCTGGTGGTAGTGTAGGCAAACTTTCAATGCTAATGGTCTCAGATGGATCCCACTTCAGCTTGGCTCCTACACACACAAAAAGAACATGTATTAAATCATAGATGGCAAAAAAGGGGTATGAAACTTGAAGGCTGCAAAATGCTCAAGACATTTATACCTATTTCAGGGTGGGCTTGCTAAATACGTTTGACCACCTCGTCGATGATACTGGTTACGAAATCCATTTTACTTGGCATCTCGGTCTAAGTAAATGGTTCATGAGTACGAGATGGATTAGCCTCTGTGGTCATTTCAGGGGGAGCCACTTTCATGGGCACTTCCAACCGCATCATGGGAATCGTCCTAGTTTCAATATCTTCTTCTAGAAGTGATAAAAATGTAAAATTAAAACATCAGGTGATGGAAACAATGATTCACAAAGCAACGCAATAAAACAAAAGGGAATATACCATGTTCTCTATCCCCTTCCTGTTTTGGAAGATCACCAAGGTCCAATCTTCCCTTAAGGAAGCTATTGAACATTTCATCAACGCCATCTCGGTCATCAATCAATTCTGTCTCCATGGTATCTTCTGCCAGCTCTTCTATCCCTTCCACCTGATCTTTTCCGACCTCTTCCTCCTCAATTATTAAGTCCATTGGAGCTTCCTCCTCCTTGATAATGGTTTCTAGCTCCTGTCTCCTCACTTCCCAAGTTAATTCTGAAGACATTAGTTTCATGTAAGTGGTCAAAACGAAAAAAAATGAATAAGATAAAAATGATAATACAATAAGTGCACCAAGCTTACTTACCTCTAATAGGAATTTTGAATTGTATTCGCTTCACCCTTGGCTCTTCCACAGTCGAGGCCACCTCTTTAGGGTGTTCGCGCTTCGAAATCTTCGATTTGGCTTTCCCGATGGTCTTCTTGATGACCCATTTAGCTCTCTTTGTAGTGTAGGGCACATTGTCTGGTTCCAACCCCACACTATCATGTGTATGGATTGAAGTACCAGATGACCCCTCTGTCGTGATGGACATAGATTCATCAATCCCCTCGGGTGCATCTTGGGACTCAGCTATCTTGAACAAATGGTTAATCCATAGGCGAGATAATTGGGTACGATCCCATAGAACATACTTATTATCCGCACGAACCACTAAAAACTTGGCCAAGCGACGTTGATAACCTGTGAAGAATGTGAATGTAAAATGGGACTGCACCTCAACGTTTGAACACAATCGCACTTTCTCCCTATGGAAACCCGACAACAAAAATTGGGCCCAATTATAACGCATCCCAGTTTCTAAAATGATTTTCATGATGTGCACAGCTTCCACCCCTAGACTCTTCACTTGGGACAGGGATTTAGGAAACACCTGTGCCCTAAACAAGGGATACAATTCATTAACTTCCATCACCTTTGACGTCCCCTGCATAAAGAATCCCTTGGAGCCCTTGACAATGCCCAACCAATCTTCTAGCTCATTCACCACATGGAGCTCTTTCTATGCCCTATCCAAAACCACATTCACACCATCTGTCGGTACACTGAAGAGGTCTGAAAAGAATTTGGTTGAGAGATAAAAAACTATTTTCACACCCTTAATACGGGTGCTGTAATAGGTGACGGAGTTGTTGAATGAATCAACAATTCCAATCAGTTCAGCTATAGAGACATCAGAGCTCGGGGTTGTAAATAACTCCATGAGGCTGGCATCATCCAAGCAATGGACAATAGATGATGGGGCACTAGTACGCAACCATCGTTGCACCTTGCTAATCTCCCCAAATTTCATTGACAGGGTGCTCTCAATCTGCCCTGTCGTAACAAGGTCTCCGCCGGGGGGGACATCAACTATAAACACAATTTAAAATCATAACACCAGTATGACCAACGTTGTAGCTGAACAAAAAACTAAGGCATCAAAGAGATATCATCACTTACCTTTAGTCGTGGGCTTCGAGGTGCTAGAACCCAAGTCAGTATCATGAGGGAAAACTGGTCCATTACGTGACCAATCTCCATGCATCCACCCTCAAGCTGTGCATTGTGCAAACGCCCTAGAAAACCACTTATGAAAATGAACAATGTCTCCCTTGGTCTGAGCCAATACAGCTCCGTGGAGGATGGGACCCACCATGAAGGTCTCTAAAGCGATATGAGCCAGTGCAAGCCTGTCATCATTGATGCATATCCCATCTTTATCAACCTGGGGCCTGCAAACGAACGGTCATCAGAACAGAAGCAAACACTAAACTACAAAAATAGAAATGACAAACTAAAAGACCTTACCTCTCTACCTTGTACATCGTGCCCAAAGGGTTCTAAAATAATGTGTGTACACGCATAGCTAGAAACAAGGTGTTGTTGAGATAATGAGGCCCACGTGGCAATAAGTCCCACATGCGCGATAATGGACGACTAGATCTAGGCCCTCAAGAGGGACCTTTCTCAATCGCAAGAGGTCCCTCGTCAATGTCCACCATGAAAACCATGATGCCATCCAAAGAACCTGGCAACATTGCATCGAGCACGTTCTGTGCCACTTGTTCACTTAGGTGTGACCATATCACTACCTTGAATCTGTCTAGGATAAAAGCAAGGAATTCACAGGCCCCTTCCCTAAACCATACCCCATTGTTATCAATAGTCAGATCAGGGGCAGGTTCATCGGTATCAAGGGGCCCGAACCATGTTAGTACCCCAACCAGCTCAACCACCAGGATGAAAGGCTTAGGATCACTACAAATAACCAAAATGCCATGATAAATCAGCTATACACCTAAATGAAATAGAAAAATGAAATTCCATGTTGAGGGCCAATAATTTGAAAAAATCAAAAAACTATTTATACCTGTCATATACGCTATCAAAAAACTGTTTACACTTGGCATACACGCTACCAGAAAAATCATTTACGTCCAGTGTACAGACCCTGTACACTGTGAAAATTATTTACGCTCAGCATGCAGACTCTGCACGCTGCCAAAATTGTTTACACCCAGCGTACAAACCCTGTATGCTGCGAAAACTATTTATGCCCAGCATACAGATCCTGTATGCTACGAAGCCCATTTATGCTCAGCGTACAGACCCTGTATGCTGCACAAATTGTTTACGCTCAGTGTGCAGACTCTGCACACTGCGAAAATCATTTACGCCCAGCGTATAGACCCTCTACGTTGTGAAAATCATTTATGCCCAGCATACAGATCCTATACGCTATGAAGCCTGTTTACACTCAGCGTACCGATCCTGCATGCTGTGAAAACTATCTACGCTCAGTGTATAGATCCTGCACTCTGTGAAAATTATCTACGCTCAACCTATAGACCCTGTACGCTGCCAAGACTATCTATGCCGGATAACAAGTACAAATAAAAAAAATTAATTGAGATAATATTAGAGCCTACCTGTGTGCCGATCTAGGCCACGATGGAATCCTAGGCCTAGGAAAACACTGCAGCATGGCCTCACTTTCCTCCGCGAAAGTCAGGTTAGGCCCCTTCCTCTCTTGGCCTTCTACCTCCTTGCCCTTGCCCATTTCGGCATCCTGTACGCTGAAGCTGACACGCTTACGCTAGGGTTTGAGCCTCTACGCTCATGCTAGGGTTTGAGCTTCTATGCTCATACTTACGCTAGGGTTTGAGCCTCTACGTTCACGCTGGGTTTTGGTGCTTTACGCTTACGCTGCGACTTAGGTTTACATTCACGCTCTGGTTTGATTCAGATTCACGCTACCTCTGACAACTGACAGCCTTACTCTATATATAGCACTGCGTTGACCCTGCTGCTTCTGCTACCGCCTTGCATTTTTTTTATTTTTATTTTTATTTTAATCAAAATTATTCAAAGTACAAAATGCAGGAAAATGAAAAACAAAATAACAAGATGACAAATGCTACCCCAAACCATATCCCCTGGCAAACCAATTTTGGTCGCCCACACTGAACATTTTGGCGTAAACACTTCAATACAGCTCATACACCAACTAGACGGCATCAATGCATGGTTAACTGGCCCGGTAAGGCTTTAAACTACCACATACGGCCCGGTAAGGCCTTAAACTGCCATGCGTCCCGGTACGACGATAAACCACTACCGTACATGTACACATGATTTACATTGCCAAGGAACGTGTAACAACGCCTACTAGCTCACTCTGCCCTCTATTTATTGGCAGGAGCAAGCCCGATGGATTATCAGCATTTATCCACACCATTGACCATCGATGGACCATATGGAAAGATCACAAGAGAAATTGACATAAATTCCATCAACTTAGGTCTATCAACGAACGACACAGTCATAACCTCAACACAACAAACACTAGATAGCTACAAAGGTTTGACAAAATCCCTCAACATAGAAGCTGATAGCATCACTGAAGATGCGTTGACTGAAACCCCCATCACTATGCCTGATGGTGAAATCAGGATATTAAAATTGAGTACACTATTGTAACCTCAACTGGCCAAAGACATAAAAGATGTGCTTTGAGACAACATAAAAGCATTCACTTGGTCTTACACGGACATGCCCGGGTTAGATCCTCGAATCATCTAGCACAATGTTATACTCGATTCAAAGTTAAAGCCAGTGAAACAAAAAGCACAAAAAGTTAAGCCTGAGGTAGCGTTAGCAGTTCACAATGAGATCACCAAACTCTATTAGGTAGGTTTCATTTAGGCTATTGATTACGCTGATTGGGTATCCAACATGGTCATTGTCCCGAAGAAGAACAGAAGCATTCGCCTATGCATTGACTTCCGGGACCTCAACGTTGTGACTATAAAAGATGATTTTCCCCTACCTAGCATCGATCAACTTGTTGACTCAACTGTTGGACACGCCTTGTTATCTTTTATGGATGGCTTCTCAGGATATAACTAGATACGCATTAACCCAGAGCATCAGCTCCAGACTACCTTTATGACACCATGGGGTACCTTTTGTTACACAATGATGCCCTTCGGTCTCAAGAACACTGGGGCCACATATCAAAGGGCAATGACATTTATTTTTAGCAATTACATGCTACACTTGCTTAATGACTATGTAGATGATATCATGGTTAAATCAAAGACATCAGAATAACACGTACAAGATCTTGATTTGGTACTAAAGCATTGTTTAAAATATGAGCTGAGACTTAACCTAAAGAAATGTGTCTTTGGAGTCAAAATAGGTAAAATGCTTGGATTCATAGCCTCGAAAGCAGGGATACGAGTAGACCTCGATAAAGTTAAGGTCATGACAAATTTAAAACCACCTAGCAACCTTACCGAACTCTGAGGCCTACAAGGTAGATTACAGTTCATCAGGTGTTTCATAGAAAAATTGACGGACAAGTTGAAACCTATGAACCACTTGCTATGAAAGAACGTCCATTTTGAATGGACTTCATAGTGCCAGGAAACATTTGACAATATTAAAATAGCACTTTTTCAACTACCATAGTTTATCCACCTCAAAATGATAAATCATTTTACATCTACCTCGCCACTTCGGACTCGTCGATCACGTCCATGCTTTGCCAGAAATAAGATTATGGAACTGAAGTTCCTGTCTATTACTTAAGCCATGCATTAGTAGCCCATGAGAAGAAGTATCAAGAGGTGGAGAGGTCATGTTTAGCTCTTATCTTTTCCCTAAAGAAATGGTGACATTACCTCTTCCATAACCAAGTCAATATAATCTGCAAGGATAATGTGCTCAGAGCCATCACAGGAAACATTTACGAGTCAAGTAGAATAGCTCGTTGGAAAGCCATGATAGCTGAGTTTGACCTACACTACATAGCACAATCATCAATTAAGGGTTAGGCCATAGAAAATCAAATGACTGCATCACCGACGCACGATGAAGCAACGATAGAGCCAGAGTTCCCTGATGAAAATGTGAGTACAATAGACATAGTACCTGATGACTACGATGCTATTTTGAACTTTGATGGAGCATCCACCTCTCGAGGAGGAAGTGTTGCCACCATCATCACCTATCCCTTTGGGGAGATCCGACCCTTTGCTTATCATTTCAACTTTCACTGTACCAACAACGTAGCAGAGTACTAAGTTCTCCTTAGAGGTCTCATGGTAGCACTAGCTTCAGACATCACATGACTGGTAGTCAGAGGTGACTCACAATTAGTTCTAAATCAAGTCACAGATGTTTATGCATGCAAAGCGCAACATTTACAACCATACTATGACTTAGATAAACACTTAATAAAGAAATTCGAAAACATGGATGTGCAACATGTCTCTAGAAATGATAACACCATTGCAGACACACTTGCCACGCTAGCTCTAAACATGTCACCTGAAATGTTCCATATGTTGTCAAGCTCTATAATCAGTTGTGCTAAACCCATAATTGATACACTCGATGCATTACCTATTGCATCTGTTAGTACAACACACGTGATAGAATGGTATGACAACATAAAAGAGTACCTTCTACATGGTGAAACACCGCAACATCTAACGAATGCACAAAAGGACGCAGTACGAAAACGTTCTCAACAATATGCATTGATAGGGGACACAATCCTACGAAGGCATATTGCTAACATGCGTTAGTAGCATTGATGCCCAAACCATCGTCGAGCAAGTACATGATGGACTATGCGGAGGACATATAACACCTAAAGCGATGGCAACAAAAATAAGATGTTTAGGTTATTATTAGCCACACATGGAGTATGATTGTCTCTCCAAGGCTAAGACATGCAATATCTGTCAAAAACATAGTAATCTGATACATGTTCCACCAAATGAGTTACATACAGCACAAATCACCTGGCTCTTTCAAAAGTGGGGGTTGGACCTTATCGGACTAATAACACCCCCATCTTCCACAGGGCATAGCTTCATCATAACCGTGACTGAGTATTTTACGAAGTGGGTAGAAGCTATTCCCCTTAGAAAAACCACATCCAAACACATATGCAACTTCATCCTTGAAAACATTGTGACCCGTTTTGGCATCCCCATGACCATCATCATTGATAATGGACCACAATTTAGCAGTGTCAAAACCAGAACTTTCTGTGAAAGCCTAGGAATCAAACATTCCTTTTCATCTCCTTACTACCCTTAGAGAAATGGGCAAGTTGAGGCCACAAATAAAACCATCATTACAGTACTTAAAAAGATGCTTAGCCAAAGCAAGAAAAGATGGCACGAGCAGCTGGTATATGCACTATGGGCTTATCGTGCTACGCATCGGACTTCCACAGGTAAAATGCCATATAGTCTTGTTTATGGTTCAGAAGCTGTTTTACCCTTGGAATTACAAGTACCTTCCTTAAGGATCACACTCTCCGAACTCCTTGACGAAGGGCAAAACAATGACCTACACATTATTGACTTGGACTCGGTGGAGGAGGAGCATGTACGTGCCCTCGATCAGATTGAATGGTACCAAAAATGACAATGAAAATGCCATCGGCACGATGTTCGTAAGTGCCCTATCAAGGAAGGTGACCTTGTACTCAAAGCCATTCGAGAACACCCGGACAAATTCTCAGCCAACTAGGAAGGGCCCTACTTGGTCACCAAAGCGTACGACAACGGAGCATTCAAATTAGCTGACATGGAAGGGAATGAGCTAGCAAATCTGACCAATCACTTGTTCTTAAAACCATTCCACGTTTGAGCATAAACTCAGGTACACTTTCGTCCTGGCATCACGATGGTAAACTAATACCACAGCTTGTCCTAGCATCACGAAGGTAAACTGATACCACAGCTCATCCTGGCATCATGACAGTAAACTGATACCATAGAGTGTCTGCAATGACAATAAACTAGCATCCATCTGGTACGACAGTAAACTGCCACATTCATATTTGCCAGAGTTTGCTAAGACTATAAACTGGTTTGTCTCTTCACGGTCCGTCAAGACTAGAAACTGGCAACGTACCATCCGACACGACGCTAAGCGGGAAATGTCCAATGGGTCACGACATAAAACTAACCCATGATAGCCAGCCATGACTATAAACTAGTAATTTCATCTCTGGTTCCTTGATCTGTGGTTGCTTTCAAACTTCATCAGAGTCACTGAATTGCTCACCATCAAGTGATCCTAACAACATTGCTGTTATTCATATACAGTGCCTAAAATCTCATCCGATGCCTTTGTTTCATTAGTGGTTGTTTAAGTCTAAGCTTGCTTACTCACTCATGGGTTTCTTGCCTTCTTGGAGTTGTGTTTGCAGGATGACACTCAAAAGTGTTCATACGAGAATGCACTTCGTCACAACAGCAAGGTACCATATTGTTCCTAACACACATAACTAGGTTAATCAAGCCAGTACATCCCCATTTCCCATTACATTTCCCCTCTATTTCCCAACATACTTTACTCAGCTACACCCCTGATACACCTAGTACACCCAAAACTTTGAGCACACCGTTGCACACTGGAACACTTTTAAGTAGTTGCAACACACAACATGGCACTCAAGCATGAGTACAAGATCAAAACAAAGCTCGTAAAAAAAAGAGCCAAAAAGAAACACAAGACCCTCGGCACTTACCATACAAGCCTTAGGTGGGAAGGCAGTTGTCTTGGAACCAAGTACTCATGTCTCGAACGCTCAAGTGACATCTCATTACATGTCTTTGGCTCTTCACCAACAGGTTCCCTTTAACACTAAACAAAGGACCTGTTCCTCTAAAGAATGCAACACACCATCACGTGGCTTTGGCTATGCCAAAAAGTCCTCTTAAACACTAAACAAGAATCTTATTCCATCAAAGAACGTACACCTCATGTATTGGTTTCAAGTCTGCTAGACAATGGCTATTGACAAGGACCAGCATGACCCGTATACACATTAGAGAATCCCCTTCACCATGCACAATCCCTTGATCTCTCCCCAATCCCCATGATCTCCATTCCCCTATCCAGCTACAAACTTCATTTCCCACAATCCCATGTACTACTGAACGTGGTGCGATGACATTTGGCCAAGTGCTAAAGGACAATATTTCTACCAAGTTTCTTATGGTGTTTTATACTTCTTTGTCGACGTTTCTCGGGTCGATTCCTCCAAGCATCAACAAAGAGGGGCCAATGAAACACCACAAACTTCTGAGCTTAGTACTTCTCAAATAAAATCCAAACTAAGTCATGATGCTTCCCAGCATGACTAAAGTTTGAGGGCCCCACAGACAGCTTCAAGCAGAGTCAAACTCAATAAGGAGCAGTTCCTTGGGACCCGCAGATGACCACGACAACATCTGCTATCAAACATGGCAACTTCAGAGCTCAAGAAACTTAGTCCTCACTAAGTATGCATTCACAGCATATACACCCAGCATGCATTCAAAGCATATACGCCCAGTGTATACACCTAGCATACATTCACAGCGTATACACCCAGCATGCATTCACAGCGTACACGCCTAGCATACACGCTCAGCGTACATGCCTCATATGTATGCTCAGCATGTATGATTGACGTATAAGCCTGGCATGCAACCCCCGAAGATGGCATGGAAACAACACTTCAGAGCAAGATTTTGTACAAAGCATTAACTCACACGAATAGAGCAATCATCAGGTGTTGACATTATGCATTCTGAACTTCATACGCTAAGCATGGACATCCTGCACACCCAACGTATACGTCCAGTAGATGCAGCATGCACACCCAGTGTATACGCCCAGCAGGTGTAGCATGTACGCCCGACGTATACGTCCAGCATGTACAAGGTGTACGACCAATGTGTAGCACAATGTATACCAATCAAAGCTCCCTAGAACTGTGTCAGATCAAGGTCAACCAAGTTGAACATCCACAAGCAGCATTCTCATGGCATCCGAATTCAAATTTGAAGGCCGAATGACTTCTTTTGTTTTGATCAAGTCTGTATGTCAAGGTGACACGTCCAACGTGTATACGCTGGCGTACAACGGTATACACCAACGTACAGTAGTATACGCTAGCATGCAGCACGCTGTACACTTGTAAAATTTCATTCTTTTGCACCTGGTCAATGCGTCACATGTCACCCGACCTGAGAGTCCAGCACTACCTGGCCAATCATCCCCTCTCAGACCTGCGTCTAACGTAAAAACTTGTATAAAAATCCCAATTTTTCACTAGACCGAGGTCAGAAATTTTGAGCAAACCAGAGACGAAAAAGAACTAGAGACGCTGAGAAACCAGAGAGCAAAGAAAAAACCCTATACACTGGACCTCAACCCTACATGTCGATCATACAACCTTTACACTGTGCCTGCAGTTTAAACCAGTATACAATCGTCCCTACACATCCACCAGGGCTCTTCATTCGCCTTGTGTTAGATTCACAACTATGTTAGACCAGTGCATTGTAACTTTCAGTTTCACAAATAGTATTATCACATCTGTTTTGCTAAGATTTGTTACAGTTTTTCATTCATTATTGCATGCTTATTACCTACGTTCCTATACGTTTATGCTCTATTTTACATTAGTTACATTGTTTATGCATAACCCAACATATTGCGTATTTGCATACGTTGGGAAAATCCTTGTCTAATCCGCGTGTGGACCACCCAAGGTACTCTGCCTTCATTAATTCTAGCTTTCCCTCAAGTGAAGGTAGGGTCTTCTGTGCTTGTCCGGGGATCTCCTGGTTTCTATTTCATTCCAGCTAGAGACTGACAATTTTGGACAGTACATTGGGAATATGGTAACCGTTGGGGTGCTTGTTGTTTATTAAGTTGTGGGTTGAGTGCATACACCCCAGAATCTTGTAAATGTGAGATTACTGGGCAACATCCCTTAGGATGGTCATATTGGCATATCTCACATCCACCATCACTGTCCATTTCTGAATCCACAACCTCTTCGGTGATGTCCATTTTTCCCTTACCTTGGCATTGTCCACTTCTCTCTTTTTCTCTTTGTTATAGTCACTACCTCACTCCCTAGACTCCTCTATGATTTTAAGAACAGTTTCAAATCTACTATCTAGGAAGTCCCACATTTGGTCTACCTTTTTCGACACTTCTGTTGTCATCTTTTGGATAGGCAAAGTTTTCCTATTCACCACCTCTTCAAGTTGTGACTCTTCTTCATCCTCACAAAATATTACTCCCCTCTTCCAAAGGGAAGGATCTCGGTTATCATCTTCCACACTTTCTCTCTTCCGTAGCTCACCTTCTTCTTTAGCAACTTGCTCCAATAGTCTTTGAATTTGATGCGACCTAAGCTCAGATAGTTTCCCTTGGGCATAAGTCCTAAGGTTTCTTCTTGTTTCATGCCGAAGCCCATCCACGAGATGGTGCAGTTGATCCCTTTGCGAATAACCATGGCCAGGACAATGGTGTAATAGTGCATAATATCAGCCCATGGCAACATCCAAGGTTTCATGTCCTCCTTGTTTCTAGCCTTGGATTTGATTTTGCAAGTTAGACACTTTAGAGTACATTTGATACTTATCATTGAATAATTCTAACATAGTACTCCACCTACGAATAGATTCTGGTTCTAACGATAGGTACCAACTTTCTGCTTCTTTAAGTAGTGTTTGTGGGAACAACTTAAGTTTTTTCCATTCATTCTCTATGTTTTGTAAGGCACAAGCATCATGGAATGCTTGTAAATGATTCTGAGGATCAGCGTTGTATCCCCCGTCAAATCGTGGGATATTGTTCATATCTAATCTCTTGATCCTACTATCTTTCTAGTGCCTTGTTGGAATTCTAATAGCCTCCGTTATTTCTAACACACTTTGAGTAGTGAGTAGAGGTTCATCGTGATCATCTCATCCATGGTGTCTATGATACCTACATTGTTCCCTTCTCTCCCTTCTTCTATGTCATGACTCTGTAGAGTGCCCTTGTCCCCTTTCCTAGCTATTTTGTCTATGAATTCCACTTGGCCTACCTTCATCCCAATGGTCTTTTCCTTTATATCTACGTTGGGATACTGAAGGAGAGGGTGAAGGAGATGATGAAGGTGAAGAAGAAGGAGAACCATCATCATAACGGTGTCTCAGCCCCAATCATGATTGCAATCAAAATCTCCACCTTTATCATGAGTTTGAGGGACTAGCGAATTAATGTCATGTGTATTATGCCACTGACTATTTCCTATTTCAGAACTAGGTGATGAGGCACTTTCGTATGAAGAAGAAGACATACTTGGCTATTCAGTGTGCAATGTACTCTTGTTTATTATTTCCTCAATAAACCCTAAGGGTTCATTCTAATGTCCCAACGATATGGATGATTTCCTATGTTCTACGTAGCGCACAAACAACTAAGTCCTCAGCAATGGTACCAAGGATGAGCGACGAGGTACCCCTATGCTCAACCATATGAATACAAGCATTTCACGCATGATCTAGTCAAATTCCAAGGACTAGGTACCTATGCACCTTTGTGGAACAAGGATGGGTTGGTTGATTATTGTCTTCCCAAACTTACTTGTATCTCACGATTGTATGGTTAAGTAAGCTTGAGGCATATGATTTTTATAGCTTTTATGTTTTTATGTCCTGCTGCTAATAAGGGAGGAGAGAGAGAGATAACTAAGTGACTAATTTAACTTAACTACTAATTAACATGGCTTTAAACTAATCGTAACACCAGCATCTATTCTAACTTGCCATACACATCCTGAACCAGCACAACACTACTGGGATTACCAAACGCTAATCGTTACTGGGTTACCAAGTGTTACATGCATGCTCGAAGTGATCGTATTGTGTGTGCTAATAACAGAAATGTAAAGTGCATAAAATAAAATAAAATAGATACAGAAGAAAATAAAATAAATGAAATGGGTAAAAAAACAAATCTCAAGTGTTGCAAGGATGAATCCAAGAGCTCATCTTTATTGCTGTACACAAGGTGTGCTTAGGTACACAATGCTCGAATAAAGATCCATCCACACTTAGACCTCTTGCTATGGGCACTTTGCTAGAGTTTCACTACTTGACTCCTAAAAGACTTCCTCCTTTGAATTCTTATTCTTTTCATCTTCTTCTTTTTTGACTCCCCCTATTGTGTGCCTAGGTACTATATTTATAGGCTTGGGAGCAACTACTCTAATAATTACAAAAACTACCCTCTAATTTTAGAGAAACTACCCCTCTAATTTTAGAGAGAAACTGCCACTCTAATTTTAGAGAAACTACCCCTCTAATAATAACCACTCTAATAATTCAAGTAACTTCCTTAATAATAACCACTCTAATTATTAGAGTAACCACTCTCATCAGATTTCGATTGAATCGTGTGGACACGCTCATATTCATATGGTTGAGTGTAGGGGTACCTCATCACTCATCATTAGTGTCGTTGCTACGGATGATGCTAGTTATTTAGATTAGTTACATCATTTAAGATCACTGTAATGAATCCTTGATGATATATCTTTTAGAAAGAAAGTAATTGCAAATAAGTCACACATAATTCACAACAATGTCTCTCTCAAAAGACTATGATTCAACAACTAGTAAGGTAATTCATTGGAAAACCAACAAAATATATGATGATGAAGATGAAGTTTGGAGTACTCAATCTTATGCAAAGGTCTCCTATGTTCATGAACACCCCAATGGTACTTAAGGAATCTTGTCATCCAACTTTGACAACTCTAGTGAGGATGGGACATCCCATAGAACAAGGGGACTCATAAGGCCTAGGACCTTCTCAATAGTTAACAAGAATTTATCTAGGGATGACAAGGAGACATACAAAAGTCATGATGAATCTTGCAATACTTTCTCTTCCTCTACTCCTTCGACATTAGGTCATGACATGGATGACCATCTCTCAAGGGGTTGGCATAGAAATAAAAATCAAGCCCATGGGCAAAGTCAGGAATGCCAACATGAATGAAGACAACATCATCCCAACCCACAAATTCATAACCTACTTAGTGATGATGAACCCCTGCTAGCTACTAAGAGCCAAATGCATATACAAGAGGCTATTCAAATATCCCGTAGGCATCACAAGGAAAGCTATCTACCCAAGCTTGACTTAAATAACTTTTCCAACTTTTCAGGAATGCAATATCATTTATAGGTCTTCTATGATGCCTGTGCATGTAACAACATTGATAATGGATGGAAAATACTTAATCTTTTTCCTATGACACTTGTTGGCCAAGAAAAAGTATGGTATAGGTCCTTAAAGTCAAAATCAATTCATAGTTGGCTGACAATGGTAGAACTCTTCAATGAAAGATATCAAACCTATGCAAGAGTGTCAGCCTTGAGGAGACAAATCCAAGAGTGGAAACAAGGGCAACATGAACCCTTGGACATGGCCTTAGAAAGATACTATTCATTTTTAAAAAATTACCCAGGCCATGGGTTCTCTAAGGAAAGGCTAATGTATCACATCATGGATGGGCTTCGTAATGAAACAAGGGAGAGCCTAGGGATGTATGCCCCAAGTCAACTATATGAACTACAAACCCACTAATTCCAAGAGCTTATTAAGTAGGCAGCAAAAGAAGAAGGAGAAATAGCTAAATGGGAGAATGTTGAAAGACCTCAACAGGACCAAAATCTCAAAATAGCAAAGGTCCATGATCATGAAGAGGAGGAATCAACTTACCCCAAGGAGGTGAAATCATCTTTGCCAATACTACAATCACTAGATGAAATTCAAACAAAGATCAATAAGATGATGAAATGGGTACATGAAAAATTTGGAGAATGTGCTAACATTATTAGAGGTGGAACCATGCCAAATCGAGAAACAGAACCAAACACCACTCGACAATCAGAAAGAAGGGTTAAAGGAAGTAAGGATAGGAGCTCAACTACAAATCATACATATCAATGTGATGTCTACTTGTATGATTACCCCAAAGGCCAATGTCAAATCTTGTCACATTTACATGAGCATTGGTAAGGAATGTTACATCCAGATTTTGTACAGAAATACTAGCTTCAACCATAGTGGCAAAAATCCCAGTCGCGAGGGAGGCCATTGTTAAACTGGTCACACCCTTCATACCATCTGAACCCAAGTGCTTATTATGTTCAGCATCCTATTTCTCTAGCTATGTCAACACCCTCTATTTCACTACATCATTATCATTCTCTTGAGTACTATTGACCCATGTCCTCTCCAACAAGATCACCACCTCATGTTCCTTGCACTTCTTGCTCTTCATATTCTCATCATTCACCTCCTTCTATATCACCACCAGTTGTGCCAAAATTCTTTGTACCATAGCACCAACCCAAAAACGTTACTTGTGCTGCTACTATCAATAGTAGTGGAGGTCCTCCATAATTTTGAAAGCATCCTTTCTTTATGCATGACCATAGAAAAAGATAGCATGACTCTGAAACCACTGCATCCACCAACTCAGCACAAGTCCAACACTGTGATGCATCTTCTCCCCTGAACTCAACACCTCCTGTTACATTATTAGGGCCATCAATCAACACACCAACAACCATGTGGTCTAATGAATATAACCACGTAGGGAGACAGTAATCCTTGCATACCATATTTCAGTCATGGGTGCCATAATGGGTCAACTCCTTATCACATCACCACATCTTATAAATTGCCCCATTATGCAAACTTTAATCAAGTGTGAAAACCCCAAGTTGGGTACATTCCAGCCACCACATCAAAAGACACCCAATGGTTTGGATATGACTAGACTCCAATATTTCCAACATGCATGGATCTGTATTCTCCATTTATTAATTTTAGCCATGCTCAAAAGTTTAGTTATGAGGGATATCCTCCATTCTAACAAGTAGAATTAATAAATGTTTTTCCTTTTCTCTGATTTTACAATTTTTTTTTTTAGTTTTTCATTTCTAATTTTTTGTTTTATCTTTTTGAGGGTAATTTCATTGGTGAATAAAATACTCATGTGGCCTATTAGTTAAGGTGTTGTTCTATGCTATCAAGTCTCAGGTGACTAATTATTTGGACAATGAGCCCACAACATCCACCCAACCATTTTATTAATAAGAGGTTCTACTCTGGGTATGATGATATTCTTTTCAACATTAAAACTTAAAGTAATTTTTCATTCATTAGGCCCAGAGTGAAAAATGCTGAACTAAGAGGGAATAGTCAAGGTGTGACATCAAGGGGACTTGTGGATTCTCTTTGGTAACATCTGTAGGTGCTATCATGCAACTTGGTTATACTAAGGTCCTTGTAGATCTAACAAAAAATGGGAGTAAGAGTAATAAAGGCACTCAATAAAGAACCTTAATGCTATTTTTGGGGTTCCACTCGAAATACATGCACCCATACCTAAAGGTTGGCGGTTTCTTCGGTTCACTATTCGAAAGGACAAAGTACCAAAGCGGCTAGAAGAAGAAAAGAAAAAAAGAAGAAGAAAACATCAAAAAAGACCAAAGACAAATGTGCTGTAAAGAAATTCCAAACCACTCCTCCCTTGGACAAAATGCCAAGTGATTATACGCCTTGCTATCATGGTGCTCTTATGGTTGTCCATCATTAGATGAAACAATGCGATGTCACTAATCAGAGGAATGAACTTGGTCTTGATTTTGGAGTGATGGGCTAATGAGACATTAATCACATCCTACACTTAGGATTCATTGTGCCCAGGGTTAGTTACCTCATGTCCCGATCTCTAAAATCCTTTCTACAATTCATTTCACCTCATTATCTACATATTTCTAACTTGTGTCTTATGTGGCATAGAACTCATACCTCATCATAGTGGTATCTACATGTGTGTGTTTTGTGGAACTGGTGTAGATTGCATTTAACCCTTTTAGTACCTATAGACATTTTTAGGTGCAATTACTTAAGGGCATGAAAGGTAGGAACCTGCTTTGGGGAGGACCCACTTGTGTAACTTTTGTAATTTGCACTCTTTGCACATCACCACATCATCTTACATCCTCCAAGTATTGCATTGGTAAAACTCTTCTTTCCCTTTATCATCACTTTAATTCAAACATTCATGTGCACCACTACGTGTCCTTTTACCTTATCCTATTCATGGACTTCATTGTAAAATTTCACTTCATTACACTTCTAGTGCCTTTAGGTCTCTTCAATGTTACCCTAGATCATTCAAATTAACCTTAAATCCTTTATTTTTACCCTTGGAAATTTGAAAATTCATCAATTTTTCCAAGTACCCTATTTTCAAAGGGACACAATATTGAGTACCTGATATCATGTCCACGCTAGCAGGTACGCGATATTTTGTCTATAAAAAATATGTATATGGACAAACCCCCCCCCCCCCCCCAACATACTTCAACGTCATTTTTCACTATTCATGAGAGAGGAGTTGAAATTTTCTTCCACGAATTTTCTAGCTTGCACACCTATCATTCAAACAATGATAACTTGCTCATTAAGGCTTCGATTCTCATTTTGATTGAAATTGCTTAAACTTGAAGTGTTTAACTTAGTCGTGGGGGAAGGGTACACTTCAAGTCTCATGTAGTTTTTTCAAAATTTTTCATTACCCAAAAGATATTATCAAGGGTAAGTGACCTCAAAAATTATAGAAATGTTTACCAATTTAATTTTATTTCTTCACCCATACCATGAAAATTATTTTTTGGAGTCACCTAATCAAAATTGGGCCCAATATTAAACTTTTAGGGTGATTTTCATGAAAATCTCTAACTCTGAATCATACTAAGAAAGAAATGAATTTATTAACGACAAGGAGTAAGGTATTAATTGAATTTTGTAAATAGCCTTAGTAATAATTGGTTCCATGTGATTGTAGATTGCCCCTAAAAGAGGATAGCAAGGAGGACACTCTTAGGGTGCATCCATATGACCAAGGAAAGGTAGAGACCAAGTGCCTCCTGAAGAACATGCAGAACAAGAGGCACAATCATTAAGCATTCATCAAGAACCTCCTGTCACTGCACAATCAAGGCATGCTAAAGGTGGAGACAACAAGGTACCTGAACAGGGACAACATCTCACGTTGTCTACAAAATGTGTTCAGGCAATTCATGAAAGGTCCACGTTAGTAGCTATGATTGTGGAACTCAATTTTGGACCTTTAATTGAATTTGCCCTTGAGGTAGTCAGAGACCAACTTAAAGGGTATGGCCTGTTCTCTTTGAGAGTGGTGATTGGTACCTAGGGGAGCTAGACCAATTTTGGCACAACAAGGAAGAAGGCACCACCATCAATATTGGTGGGATTTTTGTTGATTTCTCTACCAAGGCCATTTTGGAAGTGTTGAATATTCTAAATACAGGACCCAAGGTTGCTCACCTATCCACTCACTCTGATGCAGATGCATGCAAAATATGGTTAAAAAGGACATACAACAAGGAAGGTAAAGCATATGGAAAGCTCACACTTGAAGAGAGGATCTACTTTAAAATTGGCACATATCACATTTTTTCAAAAAAAGGATTGAATAAAATTTCTACCTATGCAGTGAGAGGAAGTGCCATCTTGATGGGCAAGGTTGATGCCAACCTACCCCAACTATATCTCACAAAAATTTTAAGGCAGTTTGAAGAATGTAAGATAGGGAAGTTCACATTGTCTTTTTCCTACCTAATCACGAAGTTGTGCTGATGTGTTGGAATTCTAGGGTACACCAATGACATCCCCAGAAAGGCTCAAAATGCCTCATTTGTTGAGTTACTAAAGCCATTAGCCCCAAGGAAAAGTGTTGGTTAAACACTAGAGCTTGAGCAAGAACAGAAGGTGGGGCCCACTGCACCTGAAATTGTAGGGCCTAGCCAACTTCCAGGCACAAGGTCTAGTGAACAATAGGAAGCAGGGCCTAACACACAACCTATAGGCTAGCAAGACCAACCACCACCACTGCTATAGGACTATTGACTGTCGATGAGCCATCTCAAGGCCATCGCTAAATCGGTTAGTTGAGGAAGTCATGATGAAGCCAATCTCTTTAGGGTCATTGATGATGTCGTATGATCCATAGTCTTAATTGATCATGCATGGGGCAAGGTGTCCATCAAAATATGAGGAGGGGAATCACACTGGTCACAACAGATCTATGGAAATGCTGCATCCTTTCAAGTGCAACTAGAAACTAGTGAAGGCATCATAATAGTGGTCATGTAGCACCAAGATGTAGTGGGAGCAGTAGAAGTGGTCATAGACCACATAAAAGAATTATTTAATATCCCTGTTATATCACTAGAAAATTTTACAAGAGCACGTGATGCTCAAACCTTGGCTGATCCCTCAATGACTCCTACAGATCATGAGGATGTTCTAGATTGGTTGTTGCAGATAAGACAAGTGATGACATCCTTGGTTGACATCCCTCAAGATGTCATAGCAACACAGTCAAATCTCATTTCTACCAAAGGGAGGATGGTCATGGCAGAGGTTAGGGCTAAACATGTAGAGGGGGAGTTTAAAAGACTCCAAGAAAAGCTCGTCACACTACAAGCTGCATAGCAGGATCCATCCCAATTCATCCCTACAAATTAGCTAGAATCCTTTTAGATAGAGTAGTTAACTAAATTGTTGGAAAAGAATAAAAGAGTGGAAGAGGAAAAAGATAAGGCTAATTGGGATACTTTCAAGGCACAAGCTCAAATGTATGCACATGCCAAAGCACTCAAGGCCTCACAAGAAGAAAATAAACACCTTGCCACCAAAAATCTCCAGTTGACCATAGTAGAAAAACAAAAGAATGTTCTCAAAGAAAATTTTCAACAATTGCAAGAATAATTAATAAGGATCAACTAGGATATGAATCACTTGGCCATAGAGAACATAATCCTCTCAATGGAAGAGGTACGTGTGATCTATCAAAAGACGGTAATTGAAATAAGCCCGTGGCAGAATGAGGCCAAGCGACATGAAAAGCTCAAGGAGCATTACAGAGATTAGGTGGGGATGTACAAATAGGTGATTGAAAAATAAATCCATATTTCCAAAGCCCATATTAACACTCTCAGTGCTCAAAATGCTAATTCACGGGCCATATTGGATACTTATGCCTTTTCCCACCAAGCAGAATTGAAAAGCTAGGACCTACAGATACGAGATCTCATGAAGTACATGGAGTTGGAAAACTTGCGGTATGCTAACTTAGCCATGTTGATAATAGGATGCCTCAGAATATAATTGGAGCAGGTAGCAATCACTTACACTAAATATGAAATAGAATTTGCTGAACACAAGAAGACATTGTAGAAATTAGAAGTTGCAAATTCTAAATTAGAGTTGGTCAAGACCAGCTACCAAGCATAGAAAGATGTCATGGTAGATTTGGCTCAATGGCTCATAGACTACCAAGAATGCAAGGACAAAACTAGAGCTTGTGAAGAGGAACAACGGTTGTTTGTAGCTTGGTATGTCAAGGCCAATTAGATGTTCTTACAACTATCATGCCCATGGAAGGTGCCGAATGCATCAAACATTGGAGCATCAGCATGAATGGCATAGGATCCCTAAACCAAAGAAGAAAAACTCTAGGCAATCCTTCAGAGACATCCATTTCCAAAAATTGGAGCACAAGATAAGGGGAAGAGACCCATGGAGGATCCACCATTGCTAGGAACCACATGAGTTCCAAAAATTTTTGCTTTTTGTAATTTTATGTCTGTGTCCCAATTTTGTTTTGTTCAATTTCACATTACGACATGAGTAATTCCTAGTTAATTAATAATCCCATACGTATCCACTGTGTAATCATTTAAACTCGTTCTCATTTTTTCTGACTCGAGGACAAGTTGTTATTCAGTCATGGGGGTATGATGAATCATGGTTTGCGAGGCCCTGATAGCGGATCCTTGATATCAGGTACATGATATCGTAGCCTAGATAACAATATCGAATACATGATATTGTGATTCCTGTGTAGGCCTATAAATACAACATTTAGGCGCACATGAAAGAAGGGAGTTGGTAATTCTTAGGATAGAGTCTTTTTATCATTTTTCAATTAGTTTTCATTCTTTTCCTAGTGCATGCCTATAGTGTGATGATTGTAAGTGTGATGTACTTGGACATGCACATGATCGACAATAAAGATCGAGATTACTCCATCATTGTAGCATTCACTTAGCCTTTAATAACTTCAATTGTTAATTGTTATTTATTGTTTTCTCCATTAATATTTCTTTATCATCATTTACTATTCCTGTTATTAAATTCAAAATGAGTACAACTTAATCATGAACATTTAAGTGTAACTACTTGGTAACCCAGTAGCGTATCTAGGAGTGCTCGAGTGATGTAAGCTTGGTAATCCCAGAAGTAGTACACGAGGTCCAAGATGCACATGGATGATTAAGGACGAATTCTTATCGCACTTAGGCTAGTTTAGATTTCACTTTTTATTACCTATTAGCTTAAGTTAAGATTATTTTCCATTATCTCTAGGAGTAGCATTAGTTAGGATTCCATCCTTCACCTCACTCTGGATGAAACCATACATGACAAAGCAAATACTAGTCTAGGTGGGAAGATAGTAGATTATGATCAACGTGTAACTATCTAGATACCACAACTAGTCCATCTGCAGAGTTTGACTGGATTGTGTGTACATGCTCATATTCGTATGGTTGAGTGTAGGGGTATCTCACCACTCATCACTGGTGGAAAGGAAAAATAGATCTCTCTCTCCCTCTCCTAACGGCTATGAGTGGCATTAGCTATGGTAGCATTTGCAACAACAAGATGGCATGGACCAATGGCAACAATGGGGGACTAGGGAAATTTTAATTTAATTTTTTTAGTTACCTATTGTATTTTTGAATTTCAAAGATAGTTATCCCCAATTTTTCAGTTTAATTCACTTTTGTTTGGAATGCCACATGGCCCTCTCTAGCTGAGACTATTCTCAAGTTTTCATACCCATCTAGGAGGCACCCTAGGCAATAGTCTCCTCAAACGAGTTTTTTCCAAGTGTTAATGCATCCAAAATTTACACATAAAAAAATCAAATTCTTTTTAGATGATTTCCTAACAATCATTATGTTTAAGAAATTCTTTCATTGACCAAGTCCATGAGTTGAACTCTTAGGACCCTTTAATTCTCAAATAACAATTGGATATCTATTTAGAAGTCATTTTCAAATTCTGAATTTTTATCACCTACAATTCTAATACCAATTTGTTGATTTAGAATAAAGGTAATTAAATGGAAAATATGAAATAGATTAGAAGTTAAATGAGAGTAATGTAAGTTAGAAAACTAAGTGAATTGTGAGTAGATCGAGAATACTTCAGAGTGAAAAATTCATAAGTCTTTAATTATTATGATATTTAAAGTAATTACAATAAATAAGGCCTATATATTATAGAATTTGAATGAGGCCATAATTACCATGATGGACAATATTTGTTTCCATGGCCTAAATAAATAAAAATTACTTTTTTTAGTGATTGAAGCCAAATTAATTGTACATTTTTCATTAATCATAATTAGTTCAAAATATTTTAAAAATCTTATTTTATCCTATATGAGCTCATAACATTAAATAAATACTATACAACTTTGGCCCTAAATACAAAGCAAATTGGTTAAAGCTAGACTTAAATTCGGAACCCATGACGTGCAATTTTACACTATCTCTAGTGTGTGCAATTGAGAGTTTTAGTTTGAATTTGTAGATTAAGATACCATTATGTTATCTTTATTACTAATAATTTTAGCTTCATTCTACATCAAAATTCTAAACTTTTAAGTTTCAAGGAGGTAACTACAATGAAATGCCCATCAAGACTTACTCATCTAACTTGAACTCCCCTCACTAGGCACTAAGGAACAATACTTTAATAGCACTTTTAATGTTCATTCCTAACATGTTATGAAAGACATAATTGATCATTAATACTAATTTATGAACAATGAGATGTTAGCTTAGTGATAAGTCTTAGCATATTGATGAGACGCGATTCACACAAGCTATGATATCGCGTACGCGATATCGCATACGCGCTATCATGTTGTCCCCTACGATATTGTGTACACGATATCGCAGTCCTCCGCCAAATCTATAAATAAGAGGTGACACTCCTCTTATTTCCCATCCTAGGCTAGAAGTAGGGAAACTTTGGTAGTTTGATCACTCCAGAGATAGAATATTTTCCATGTGCCCGCAGTAGGAGGCCCCAAGTGAATGGATCTTTATTCGAGCAGCTTTGTACCTGAACGCAAGTTGTGTACGGAAATAAAGATGAGCTTTGTGGATAAACCTTGCAGTGCATGGAATAGGTTTTATTACATGTAATTTCATACCTATTATTCATTACCTACATTAGCGCGGCATGAGTACGACTTGATTACGAGCATCTACGGATGTGTAAGGCTAGTTAATGAATCAGCTCCTCATCACGTTTAGGCTAGTTAAGTGCCTTAGTACAACCACTTTGAGCATGTGTGTTACGTGTGGTGATCCTAGTAACGATTAGCATTTGGTAGCCACAGTTGCATAGTTCAGGGTGTGTACGGTAAGTGGGAATGGATGTTGACGTTAGTTAATTTAGACACAGTCCTTAGTTAGAGTTAGTTAGCTCTCTCAACCCTTAACCTTGATAGCATAGGAGAAAAACCATAAAATACTATAAAAATCATATACCTTGGACTTACTTAACCATACACCGTGACAACTACAAGTAAGTCTGGGAAGACAACAAATGATTTACCCCAAGTGTTCCATGGGGCGTGTAGGCATTTAGTTTGCGGAGTTCAACTGGATTGCATGTGCTATGCTCATTTCGTATGGTTGAGTGTAGGGGTACCTCGCCACTCATCATTGGCGCCGTTGCCAGGGACTAAGTGTTTGTGCACTGAATAGAACATAAGGGATATCACTCACATCATTGTGAGCCTTAACAAACCTTTGGGTTAATCAAAAGAGAAAAATTATATAACGGTGAAATTAGCACATCGATAAAAATTCCTTCTTCTCATAAGAGTAACTCACCACCTAAGGACCATACATGAGACAATTGGCAACACAAAACACATAACCAAAATTAGCCAAGTCCTAAACAATATAAGATGACATATACTCATCCCGATGAGTATATCCCTAATTTTTCTTTTATTCTCAATTAGGATGAATAGCTGTGGTGGAGAGATTTGCAATGTAACATTGTGTTACCCCCAGACCAAGCAATCTCTCGCATGCTTTTCCGTGCCTTGGCATAGATTAGCATGCAAGAACTATATGCTGAATACATTGCGGAAGACTTTGACATGAGGGATTATTATCCCACAGATGCCCAACGTATGAGAGACTTAAAGCAGGAGAGTCAACATGCACTATTGAAGGGAAAGATCCTGCATGTCCTTAGTGAAATAGGAGATGAGGAATCTCTTATCACGGGTTCTTTAACAAATGATGTTCCCCCTCCTAACGATGATGAGGAGGTTGGGTATCAGAACCTACAATCAACGATACATATCCCTGGTTCTGATGCCCATGAACGGAAATTGTTCATAGAGGGAACAACCACTTATGCTAAGGACGGGCACTTAGATCGTCACCATGATCGAGGCCATAGCAGCCAAAGAGAAGGCAAGAAACATTGTCATGGCAATGGTTCCCCTTCTTCTTCTCCTTCATCCCATCACTCACCCTCTCCTTCCACATCTAGCTGTAGCCACCATGAACATAAAGGTGAGGATAAAGGTAAGAAAAATGAGATACCTCAACTGGAAAGTCAAGAGAGAGGACAAGGGCAAGGACGTAGGGAGAGTAGGGAACAACGCAGACATCACAGGCTTCATGAAAGAGACGATCATGACGAGCCCCTACTCGCAACCGAAAGTATGCTTGACATAACAGAGGCAGTTAGGATTCCCACAAGGCATTTAAAAGATAGTCAGATCAAACGATTAGACATGAACAATATCCCACGATTTGAAGGGGGATACAATGCTGATTCGTAAAATCATTTATAGGAATTCCACGATGCCTATGCCTTGCATAATATAGAAAATGAGTGGCAAAAACTTAAGTTGTTCCCAAGGACACTCACCAAGGAAGCAGAGAGCTGGTACCGGTCTCTAGAACTAGAAACCATCAGGAGGTGGAGTACGATGCTAGAACTGTTCAACGAAAAGTATCAGATGTACTCCAGAGTGTCCAATTTGCGTAAGTAGATCCAAGGTTGGAAACAAGGTACATATGAACCCTTGGATGCTGTCATGGCCCGCTACTACACATTGTTACATCATTGTTCAGGCCATGGTTATGCTCAGAGGGATCAACTTCGCCACATCATGGATGGGCTAAGGCATGAAACTAGACAAACCCTTGGAACTTACGCCCAAGGGAGACTCTCACAACTTAGAGCCCATGAAGTACGTAGCTTGTTGGAACAAGTAGCAAAAGAAGAGGGTGAGCTATGGAAAATGGAAAGTGCAGAAGCATACAACCACGATCTCTCCCTTCGAAAGAAGGGAGTGAAATTTTGTGATGAAGAGGATGAGTTACCAATCGAAGAGTTGGTGAACCGGAAAACCTTGCCGATCCAAAAATTAACAACAGAAATAGTGGCTAAGGTAGATGACGTAGGGAGTTCTTTAAACTCTAAAATTGAAACTATCTTAAAAATTGTAGAAGAGTCTAAGGTAGAAAAAAGTAGTGACAAAGGTAAGAAAAAGTGGAGAGATTTAAGCCCTGCACATAACAAGGGTAAGGGGAAAATCACTAACTTCGATGTGGCTGTGGACTCTGAAATAGATGATGATGGTGGATGTAAGATCTACCACTATGATCATCTTAAGGGATGTTGCCCCATTATCTCACATCTACAAGAGTCTAGGGTGTATGCGCTTAATCCAAGACTCAACCAATGGAAAACACACCGAAGGTTACCTTATCCACAAGGTAACCCAAGGCAGTTCCACCAACCACTAACGTATTATCCAAGTGGAACTCCACCACAGCCCATCAGACAGCATCAATAGTGGCAATACCCACAGTCATGGGGGATGCCATCGCTGAAACATCAGTACCCTTATTGGCAGCCTGATCCATATGGTTATTATGTGTAGCAGCCGATTTCTCCAAGTGACTCTATGAGTCACACAACCCCCAACCATCACTACCAAGTTTAGGAGTACTTCAAAAGGACTCCTTCTCCTCCAGGAGACACTCCATACCCACACCATCCTCCTAATCCATTCGCACCTCTTCCACCAATAGTAGTTCTCATAACACCTCCTGCTCCAACAATGCAAGGGGAACTTCCTCCTCAACCACAGCAACGTCATGCTACAAGAGTTGTAAATATCCAACTTGTTGCTGGTTCTGACAACTGTAAAAAGAGAAGACCCTACTTCAGATCCAAAAGCCTAGACAAACTCTCGCAACAACAAGCGGTTGGGCCCATGTACACTCCTCCACCATCTAACACTTTAGAGCACCCTTCAGTCCAACAAAGCGTAACGCATATGGTTATGTTAATGCATACCGTAACTGACTAGATCAAGGTAGGCCACCTTTCCAAGAAACTAACTGACCGTAGGAACCCCTTAATTTATTTACAGATTGCTAGAAATGAACCACATAGGTCTCTTCTTGACTCAAGTTCCGAAGTCAACTTAATTTCATGAGAGATGTATCACACCTGGAACCTACCCCAACTTAGGAAGAGCAACATTCAATTAGAGTTGGTAGACCAGTCCATCATCATTCCCTTGGGATTGGTGGAGGACATCATTACCATTGTGTGTGGTTGGTCCTACCCAACTGATTTTCTAGTGATCGACATTAACAACAACAATGGGGACTTCCCAATTATAATGGGAAGGGCATGGCTAAGTACAGTAGATGCATGCCTTAGGATCTACGATCTTTCCTTGGAAATATCTAAGATAAACATTTGTGTAAAGATCGAGAAGAGGAAAGTTTCATGCATCACATACAGTGATTCATTGGGTGATGACATGGAGGAAATGCCTCCATGTAACAGGTGTGCCCACAAAACTTTGAACCAAAGATGCCTATATGTAGCAACCACATAAGAAGTAGTAGACACCCCATGGTTGACAGCTACTCAAAGGAGCAACCAAATATGCATGAAACGAACTGAGAAAACCCATGCCCATAACAAAAGCATATATACATTGGAACATGAGCATTGCCAACTTCCACCCCTCTAAGATAATCAATTGGGAGAAGTTGGGCACTTATTAAAAATTCAAACAAGTGCTCATTATTTTGGATCTCTCCCTTACAACTCAGCCATGGGGGAGATGGCCACCTATGCTGATCATATGGGGCCCTCAGTTCTTTTTCGATTTTTGTTTCACACATTTTTGTTTTACAACGTTTTTGTTTTACACATTTTTGTTTTATAAATTTCTTTAACTTTTCTATTTTTTTTTTTGCAACATCGTTATACCTTTTCCATTTTGTGTGTGTGTGTGTGTGATCCACCCTGTAAGTTTGTCCCATAATAGATGTTCGGACTAATGGTATGAACTATCTTCATATTGATTGCTAGTGTTTGGTTTTTACCTTTAAGTCACAATGTTGATACTAAAGTATGTTTCTTCTGATATAGTAGGCAATGAGATCACTTCATCCATCCATCCACCAATTTCTATGGTTTCTCTGAGCTTGGAAATGTACAGTTCCCTTCTTAATAAGAACTTAAACGAATCGGTGACTGGGCATTTCTCAAACTAAGGAAGGACTCAAGGATTGCAAAGGGTGTGACTTCAAGGAAACTTGATGCTTTTGTGTTGGCCGTTCTCTTGGGAGCTTGGATGTTTTCTTCTTGAGTTTTCTTGTTGTTCCGATGTTACCCAATTATCAGAAGCTGAGTCAATAAAAATAATCAAGTCTTTGCATGGTGTGGTTCTCACGCATAAAAACACAAAACACAAAAAAAACAAAAATAAAAACAACAAAGTGAGAATTCAAATCACACCCCTTAGATGAATAAACTTGGGCTATAAGCACTGGTTATGGAACCAAAAGTGTTCCCTCTAACTAAGGCCCTTCTCGCTTCCCATTCCCTCCTTTGTTTTGTCAAAATGGTGGTGGCTCTTAGGGACGGCATTCTTGTTATCCAAGTGGATGATTTAGCTGAATGCATTGATGCGAAGTCACTAGATGTGGTTGGTTTGAGGCCGGAGTTGGAATGAGACTTGCCAAGTCACATCAATCATGCAACACACAAGGGGTTATTCACCATCATGTTCTTAGGATTCCATTCCATTCTCTTCTCTCCCTCTTTCTCTCCATTGTTCACCTCATTGCCAGTTGTATCATTAGTGTATATATTTTGGTTGATTCATTGTTTTCTTTTTGGTAAATTCTTGTGGTTAAGACTTTAACTCTTGTTCCAAATGACATTCCCAGAGCCTATGGACTCTTTGAACTTGGGTTTGTCCAGGCACTAAGGGCATGAGCCTGCTTTGGGGAGGACCCACTAACATTCCTATTTGGAGCATTCGTTAACTTCTTCTCCCTAACATTTTTGTAATTAATTTTATTTTGTTCATTACCATCTTGACATCCATTTTCTCGATGCTATAGTTGTCCCTTTTTATCTCTCTTTCTTACTCCTTTTCTTTCTCCATTCTAATGCTATCGAAGGTTCGCGATTAGTCATGGGGGTATGGGGCCTGATTTTTTTTATTTTCTCCTAGCCCCAAAATTTTTGATTTTCTTCCTAACTCCTACACCTTCGGTAGTCATCGTTACTATATCTCCCGATCCATATCATCCATACCACAACCTAGCCAATGGACCTACACTGAAGCAAGGTATCAATTACATGATGATTTATTTACCCTTGCTAATATAAGATTGTGTTGTGTGTGCAGATGGCAATCATACAAACAACGGATTGGATTTAGAGCAAACACTTGGAATGGAGCAACGTTGAAGCAGCTATGCATGGAGCAAGATCAATGGCGCGCTTAGATTGGGACAACAAAGGCACAATCTTGGCATTGGCAGTAGCAACACTTCTTTCTCTCTCTCTCTCTCTCTCTTTCTTAGCTACCAACTAAGACCTGATGTCATTGTAATAAGGTGTTCACCCTTGTAGTCGTGAACACTAGTTTTGTCAAGTCTTATAATAATAATCCATTCACATGTCATCCCATTAGTTCCATTCCCCTCAATAATTCCATACCTTCCCGATATTATTGTAAGGAACTCGAGAACGAGTTTTCATTCAGTCATGGGGGTATGATTAGACGCAATTCGCACAAGCCGCGATATCACGGTCTGCCACCAAATCTATAAATAAGAGGCAACATTCCCCTTATTTCCCATCCTAGGCTAGAAGTAGGGAAACTCTAGCAATTTGATCACTCCAGAGATAGAATATTTTCCATGTGCCTGCAGTAGGAGTCCCCAAGTGAATAGATCTTTATTTGAGCAGCTTTGTACCTGAACGCAAGTTGTGTATAGCAATAAAGACGAGCTTTGTGGATAAACCTTGCAGTGCAAGGAATAGGTTTTATTACATGTTATTTCCTACCTGTTATTTATTACCTACATTAGCGCGGCATGAGTACAACTTGATTATGAGCATTAACGAATGTGTATGGCTAATTAAGGAATCGGTTGCTCATTGCGATTAGTCTCTCTCACCCTCAACTCCTAGAACGCGGGATGAGTACGACTTGATTACAAGCATCTACGGATGTGTACGGCTAGTCAAGGAATCGACTGCTCATCACGTTTAGGCTAGCTAAGTGCCTTAGTACGACCACTTCGAGCACATGTGTTACGTGTGGTAATCCCAGTAATGATTAGCGTTTGGTAGCCATAGTTGCATAGTTTAGAGTGTGTACGGTAAGTGGGAACGGATGCTGACGCTAGTTAATTTAGATTTAGTCCTTAGTTAGAGTTAGTTAGCTCTCTCAACCCTTCACCTTGATAGCATAGGAGAAAAACCATAAAAGACTATAAAAATCATATACCTTGGACTTACTTAACCATACACCGTGACAATTACAAGTAAGTCTGGGAAGACAACGAATGATTAACCCCAAGTGTTCCATGGGGTGTGTAGGCATTTGGTCTGCGGAGTTCAACCGGATCGCGCATGCTACGGTTGTTTCGTATGGTTGAGTGTAGGGGTACCTCGCCACTCATCACATATAAACCTTAGATCACAACTTCCAGTTTAGTAGGCAACACTGAGTTCTGGTTTTAAAAAATTTGTAAAAGGAGTTCTAAAATTAGTATGGTCCAATAGATCTAATAAGGTTAAACACATGTAGTTTTTTGTTTTTCTAAAATGGTAGTAATGATAAATTTAGAGTTGATTCAATAGCTAGAGACTCCCAAGCATTGCTTCTTAATCATGAATTAATGATTTAGGATTCTAGAATTGTCTTTCCTAAGTCTTTAGTCCTTATAAGTAATTTCATATTGCCATTATAATAAAGTGAGTTAATTTAGTCCTTGTATCTTACTTTTTTTTATTATTCTATATTTGTTTTATTACTAAATTATCTAGGGACCACTACTTGGAGTGATGGTAACGTGCTTATTTCTCAAGTCATAACACCTAGGTTTGAGCATGAGCGATGTGAAAGAGATTAGGCTTTTATGCATCAACCACCCTCGAAAGACCCTACCTTGGTGGGATAAGCATTGAGCCTCTAGGCAATGATCCATTTTTTTATTGCTAAATTATGTAGACTCCATCTTAAAATGCCCTTGTAGGGGGGTATTTGAACCCCAAAATAATTGTAATATAGATATATATTTTAATTAGAACTTTATAACTCACCATTTCCAACTCAAGATATACAACCTAATACTTTATGAGAATAGAAAGATATCACTAGCATGTGCATGTCATTCATAAGCTTAAGGTATGCCTTTCACCATGTAAACCAATTTCACGGATAGCTTAAAATACAATAATGCAACAAAGATGGCTGATAAAACAAAAACCTGTTAATAGCGATTGATCAAAGGATTAAGAGGCTGAAAAGTCGTTTTAAATACATGGAGATGAATGAAAAATCTTAAAAAGAGACCAGTATTGTAAGTCACGGCAATACGTTCAGCTTGACCTACTCTGGCTGTGGCTTGTCATACATCCATCAATTTATACAGCAATTCAAGCGCAGAATCCCACCACGTAGTTGCTGCGCATCTTAGGAGCACAAATGAACAGCAAAAAATAAATAGATATTAAATAAAAAAAAGACGCTCATGAAAGGGCAACAATTATTCGCGGAGGCTATATCACTTAGCATCAACCGCGGAATAGCAGCTAAATGAGAACGAATCTGAAAACGACCCAAAAAAGAGCTATTTAGGCAAGTTAAAACTTAAAACAAATGCAATCAAACCTGAATTTGTCAGATTTACTTCAACAGTGATTTTGAACTTTTGATTTTTGTTTGGATGACGCCTGCCACGGAATAACCTGAACCATACATTATCAGCGTGGTTGGTAGGTCCAAGTGCGCTGAGGTGAAGTAAATAAAATGTAGCATTACAACTGATTAGCATTCTAAAGACAATTAAAAGTTGTATTAATTTTTTCAAACTCTAGTGTTACCTAAAAGTAAAACGCAAACTAGGATGACAGCAACATTCGTTATGAATATTGCTTAAACAATTGACACAACACCCAAGAATCACATATTCCAATATTCAAATCCTCATGTCTATTTTCAAGCAGAACCAGTACTCTTGATTCTACAATTTAAATAGTAAAAGGGAAACCTACATGAATCTGCTTAGAAACTGTCACATATCAGGCAGCAATACAATGAACTCGATGCTAAAAGTCATGCAGGAGATTAGGAGTTGAATAAAGATGTTGTCCTTTCAAACCTCGTATTCATTTTACATACCAACAAAAATAAAAGAAAACAACATATCTGGTTTACGGCATCGTCTGCCTAACATTGGGTGACACTGGTTTCTTTTCTAAAATGAATTTTTAATGTTTAAAAATGTGGTCTACATTATTGTGGTTCTTGTTGCAACATGAGAGCTTGCAGAATTGGAAGGGACCCCGCCGATAAAATTGTACAAAACTCAAGCAGAAATTTTGTCAGAAGGACACAAGTTGCTTTGTGATGTGGAGGCGTGAAAGGAAATAGATCCATTGCGGAGGAAACAAGACTACACGGACTGCTTCACCTAAAGAGGAGAAAAAGAGGCTCATACAGCTTTAGCTTTGAATAAAAATGGAAAGCAGTGCAGACCCACAAAAGAAGAAGAAGAAGAAGATGATGTTGTGGAGAGCAGTTCATGTAGAAGACTCCATGACAGACACATGACTATGGATGGTGGTGGTGAGCTGAGAAATACTGGTTTCCTTTCTTCCTGCCAGAGATCACACGTGAAATGACCTGCAATTTTTTTTTCTTTTTTTAAAAACTTAACGTATGTATCTGAGATTCCATCTTGTGTGGTTGGCATAATGTTGCTTTCCATGGAGTATGATTTTTGGGTGGGATACTTTTGTATGGAATACCATAGTCAGCAAAAGCTGTATCATCTGCAATTTACTGCTCCGAGGGCACATACACTGAACTTGATTTGGTTGGGAAGGTCTTGGTTACCTGATTTGGCTGTTCAGCCTTGTCATTAATTGACCGTATATCCATAGTAGGAACTTTAATTGAATGATAGTGGATTCGCAGACTTCTCATCGCTGAAATGCAATGTTTCTGGAGGCGCAGTCAATTGAAACATATCTCAGTTTAGATTTTCCGTTTGTGTGTGATGACTACTGATGAGTCAGTACAAATAATCAGGTTGTGGGTCATGTCTTAATGTGCTTGTCCGATCTTATCATGATTATCTTTCAATAACGTCTAACGTCTTATTTTTTAAACTAGAAACCATTCCTTTTCATCGGCTGTGTAGTGTGTACCAAATGTTCAACTATCTGTATTGTCTATGATTGAGCTTTCTGCTCTGCTCACCTTCTATATTTTTCCCAAAGCCAAACTGCCGGTTGAATTCTTCTTGTTTTATCTATTTATACGTTGGTTATGGTATATACGTTTATCAATTGGATTTCATCTACCAAATTTCTTTTCCAGTTATCCTTGTCTTACTATTTTATTATTTATTCGGATTTCATCAACTCTCCATCTTTGACTTCCCAATTAATCTCATGATGTCGTTTAATTTGCTGTAAGCTGTAACTAAACTCTCTAAATTTATTTTCTTTTTTATTGTGAACTAATTTACTGTTTGGTTCAAAACCTCCTACCTAGCTTCTCATCCATTAATTATCACGTTAGGGAATTCTGAATTTGTTTGGTTAGTTGATGTTCTTTTGTTGGCTAAATCAAAAATTAATTCTTTCAGTTGTCCAAGAAACCAGGGTTTTCTAGATTGATTTAGTTCTTTCTAAACATCCTAATCATGAACTCGACTTCATCCGTTCAAACTTTTTCATGTCAGTCTAATCCTGCACTAATGGTTTCTATCAACTGTGTTAATAGTTTTACGTTTTCTTAAACTCTAGTACTGTTCCGGGTCTTTGCGCCAAACTTTCCAGTTTGACTTCTCGTCATTAATCTGCTAACCGCGCTCTACTTAAGTCTGTTCTGTTCATCTCTTTCCAAATTTTTCTGATGAAAATCTCTGCCGACCAGTATTGGGCCATTCCCAAGACTGTCCAACATCCGATTCCTTGCTTTGTGTTTAAAAATCAAAAGGGGCGTTCCTTACATTGTCCGCTGGTGTCTCTCTTGCAGCAATGGATCGATGATCAGGTTGCTATCAATCAACTCACGTACCCACCCTGCAACTTTAATTTCCCTTGGCCTTTTTTTCTTTTTCTTTTTCTTCGTATTCCTGCATTCATTCATTGTAGTTTTCACTGTCAGTCTTGGGTCTGGCTTAGATTGGACGGATGGATGCTCAGTATGAAAGTTCATGCAGGCAAGCGAGCAAGGAAAGCAGTAGCAGGAGGAGCAGGCAGCCAGGCACTGTTGCTTGTGTGGCATTTAACAAGTAACAACGGATCTGCAGCATGTGCTTTCTTTTCACTTCATTAGTGTTCTTGTAAGGAAAGATTTTGTATGGTTGCTGCAAGTAGAATCTCTGCGCTTTTGTGGGTTTCACAGAACCATGATTATAAATGTATCATTGGACTGTACAATGTCCGTTTAATACCTCAGGGTAAGTAGGACATGTTTATTCAGTAGTCTTCATAGCAGTAATGATGGTCCGGTTCCTATTTGGCAACCTGGCATAGATTTTCAGGACAGGTTCCCATTCGATTTTTTTACCCCCTTTCCCAAATCCCATTCAACCAAAACAGAGAAAAAAAGTTAGCGTGCCAAGGCTAGAAAGGATGAGATAATTGCCTGTGCCAATGGTCTGTACTTGATCTAGTGCAGCAACTTCGATTTTTCTTGCTGTCTACTGGAATCCCGAGGGTAAAAAAATAAAAAGTAAAAATGCAAAAACAAAAAGAAAAAAAGGCTTCATCATAATGTAGCTGCTAATCTACAGGCTAAAGTTATCTCCCTCCCTCATGTACTTGACTCTATGACTGAGCTACATAACTGGCAAAGTGTGCTTATTAGTTTTACCTTTCACTCCATGGTTTCCTTCAATTTAGTTACTTTCTCGGTTTCTCCACCATGGAGATTCATGAATTTTTATATTTTTTCCCACGAGGAATTTTAGATATGCATAAAGGTCATTGAATTCGTATTTGCAACATGACTACATTAACCTAAATATCAAATTTTATTATGATTAAATTATAACAAATGTTTTCTTATCAACTGTGAAACCAGCTCTTCTATACGCGGTTTGAAATTCTTTGTGTATTTTTTTTTAATCTAAATTAGAAGTTAGATTTATCAGATCACATAATGCGATTTATGATGAGGCACATTTTTGTAAAGATAAAACTCTTACCTTTGCCTTGTAGGATTTGAGAATTCAGGTGGTTATAAAAATTCATGAATTATCAATCTCCAAAATTCGACAAATAATTTTTTTTTTATCTTTTAAATATTCAGTAAGCCTTTCTTGAATATTAAACAATTAATCTGATCTAAATGGGTAATCTCAGTATATGCTTTCCTGCACTTGCATTAAATCTTCAAATAACCTGTTGAAATATATCATATATAATACCAACTAGCCTTAAACAGATATTCAATTAAAATAACGATGTCAATAATAATTTTCTTCTATTGTCGAAAAATTTAACTTAACTGAGTTTTATAATAACCAGTTTAAAATGAAGTGTAGCATAATGATGTAAAAAAGAAAAAGGAAAAATAACTAAGTTCTCGAAGATGAAAACCTTCTAGAATTCTCGATAACGCCCTAGCTAATTTCAACCCATATGGCCGTATCAATGAACGATATATCATATCCAGTAATTGTCCGCATTTTTGGAATATGGGTAGTGGACGTCTGCAACCATCACTTCTATACCATTTTTTGATCAATAAAGCAGGTTCTGGCATACTTTCACCAGTGTAAAATGTTATCAATACAATTTGATGGAGGGTGCATGGCCCGACTGGTATTTTTAACAATGATACCAGTGGTCATTCGGCCTTCATGATTGGCTCATCAGCTCTGATTTGATTCGTTGGTCGGATATCAGTTTTGACTTCTGATTCGTTTTTGCGGATTGTTCCTACACTGAAAAATGACTGCATGCACGAACAGTCGCTGTACAAGTATGCTGTCAAACTTAAGCTAGGTATCAGTGCATAACTCACACACACACAGGTAAAAACTAAAACAGAGAAGTTTGATTATAATAAAACAAGCATTAAGCCGCGTAACTACAGCCCATGTTAGCAAACACGTCACAAATTAACAAACCAGCACAAACACAAACTCTACGGTGAATTGACAACCAGGAAGTATGTTAAACATAAACTAAAACATAAATGAACGTTCAAGGCTGATTTCAATAAACAAGAAATAGCTTTCCTTTTATGAGAGGTAAATAATTACCTGTGTTACCAAAAATGGAAAATCTCTTTTGGCTTAAGCATTGTGAAACCCGTATAGTTGATAAAACAGTGAAAAACCACAGAAGCTTGCAGACTAAAAAATCAACAAGTTCAAGATATAGAAGAAATTGTTTTATTCCCACAAAACATACACAACATTCAACGGTTAGGATCCACTTGCTTAGCTTGCTTTCCCCAAGAAACTCTTGCAGAGCCAGAGAATATGAAAATGTCTGCAGCAACTCTACCAAAAGACCAGAGCAATCCTACCAGAATACCAGAGCTTCATCTTTAGCTGACAGATCAACTGAAGTCAAGTTTGCCTCTGATCCAGGAAAACTAGGGAATAAAAAGAGAGAGAAAAAGAAACAAAAAGAAATTCTGAAATGGGGAAGAACCAAAGCAACAAGAAAAAAGAAAATCAAGGTGTCTTCAAGGCATGAACTGTGCAGAGGAGCTTTTCCCCAGGGAGAGCCTGAGGTCCAGGCAACAGCCATCCCCACATTTGAAGTTTGGTGGAGGTGGTGCCGTTGGTGGTGCTGCTGCAGCTATGTCTCTGTCTCTGCAACAGGAGCACTGATGAGTCTGGGAGATCTCAGCCAGCAGCTCATCAATTCTGGGATTGGAGTACAGAGGAGGGGACACCATCGGCCTGTTCCTGTGCCTCTTGTGGGCATTCTGGTGTCCACCCAGAGCCTGGCAGGTTTTGAATTTCATGCCACAGTGCTTGCATTTGTAACTTTTCTTCTTGCTGATCTCCACTCCAAAGAGCCTCACAGATTTCTCTGCAGCAGCAGCAGCAAAAACTGAAGATGATGATGATGAGGGGGAAGCGGCAGGACTTGAACTCTTGGACTGTTCTTGATGGGGAGTGAAAGGAGAAAGAGAAATGTTGGGGGTGGTGCTGGCGGTGTTATTGTTCTGGGTCATCTTCTTGTTTTTCGTTCTTTTGATCTCCCTGTGGTGCTTTACCAAGGAGAGAGTGGAAAAAACCCACAATCCTGGCTTGGATTTATGGACTGCTTGGTATTGTTGGATGGAGGGTGGCCATCTGGTTTCTGTGATGAGAGGGACAATCCATGGTGGAGGATCTCTTCTCAACCATTTCCCTTCCCGAGAAACCTCTCCCTGTCCTTGCCCTGGTATTATTGCCATCTTCCCCTCCCCTTCCCTAAACAGAAACCATAGAGCAGGAACAATTTTGTGTTCCCAATTTGCCATTTGCCATTTTATCCTTCCATTTCTGGCTCCTTAGACTTACAACCATGTTCATAGGTTTTATGGGCCGTCTTTGCCAAGATGTGGACGGCTCAGTTTTTTTAACTCCGCTTTCTTAGAAGTTTAGACTTTCTGTGTGTAGTAGCTTCACTGTTGGGGTTTCCCATTTTAAAATTTTAGCAACCCCCGGGGCCAACCCACCAATCATGAGAATCCCGGAATCAAATAAACTTATTGGCATGGGTCACACTCATCTCACAAGAGACCAAATGCCATCAAAGATTTATAGGAACATTATTGAAATTAATAAATGAAAGTGTACCTTGTGGGCCCCACGAGGCCTTTCCTTCTAACTAGTCCAACCTATGGGTCCCATCCCTACCCAGGTTTAAACGTTGGCTAAGGTTGCTATGAAAGGGATGCTTCCTAATTCCACTCACAATACTTAGAACTTGTCCATTTCCTTAGCAATCTCACTTTTAGTTGTCTAGGGTTTCTCTAAGTTTTATCAATCACGTGGTCCAATCACATTTGCCTTTTTGTTTTTCACTTACACGTTCAATTAATCCATCAATGTTAGCAGTGCACCTTCTAAATTATTCTTTGTTATAAGAAATCTCTTTATAAATAGAAAGCAAAGCATTGTAGTATTATTCATGGATATTGTTGGTTATGTGTATTTATGCTCCTTGAATCTAGAATTACATTCTTTAAATGTCTTAGTTATATTTTATTAGATAATTTACTTTTAATGAAATGAATATCACTTGATGTTCAAAATGAAAAAGGTTTCTAAAAGTAGTTGTTGCTTAATCTTTGTACTATGAGGATGGTAGTGTAATGCCTTATCAAAACGTCTTAATTGTTGGAGGAAAGGAATGTTCAAACCAAAACTTTAAAGATAATGTTTAATCTAACTCACTCAACATCAATATATTGAAAAGTTAGCATTGGTATGATATGAAAAGTGATTTAGATAGTGATAGACATATTAAGATAATGTATTTAGAAGTAGATGGACTTTTGGTTCTTAGTAGTAATTGTTATGTAATTAAAGAGTTATCTTTGCCTAAAAAGGATCATTACTTGGACTTCAATGCTCATCCCTCCAAGCAAGGTGGATGAGTGATAGCCTAACCTCTTTAAGTGGTTACACCTAGGCTCAAATCTCCATCCTCCAACTTAAAAAATAAGCATCTTACCATCACTCCAAATGATGATCCCTAACGAGTAGTCGTTATCTATTACTATGATAATTAGATAATTTCTATTATTTAGTGTGCTACTATAAATCTTGAAATAAAATTGACATATCACACTTATAAAAACTAGAACTAAATGACTGTATGTATGTTAGAAATAATGAGATGTTAGTTTAATAGTAAAACTCTTGATTCGAAAGCTCTCAATTATAGGCTATATGAATTCTTTTCCACTATGCATTTCTATTAAGAGACCTTCAACTAAACATGTCCCTTTTAGGACAACTAAAAATAACAATATACATGTAAACTTACTAATTATTTTGTTAAAAAGTTAAATTTCATTTGATAAATATATGGAACTTTCAAGTTCTCAGGTCTAGGTGGAATCTTATTTAAGATTGAAAACCTAGATTAAATATTATATGAAAGTATAACATATAATCAAAAACTAATTTTTATCTCGTCATTTTTTACTAATGACTTCGAATGGGATGTGATATTGCATGGGTCACGATATCGCATCCCCCGTGATATCGCATCTTCCCCCACGATATCGTGTACGTGATATTGCAGTCTACCGCCAGTTCTATAAATAAGAGGTAGCTCTCCCTTGATTCTCGTTCTAGGCCTAGACCATAGCGAACCTCTGGCAATTTGATCCCTCCAGAGATAGAATATTTTCCATGTGCCCACAGTAGGAGGTCCGAAGTGAACGGATCTTTATTCAAGAAAATATTGTACCTGAACACAAGTTTGTGTACGGCAATAAAGATGAACTTCTTGGATAAACCTTGCAGTGCATGGAATAGACTAATTAGGACTTTATTTATTGTTATTTACTATTTACCATTTCAATGCTTTATTAGTCATTAAATCTTTCTCAACCCTTCTCTCCTAGTTAAGTGCCTTAGTCCGACCACTTCGAGCACATGCGTTATGCTTGGTGATCCCAGCAACGACTAGTGTTTGGTAACCAAGGTTGCATTGGTTTAGGGTGTGAACGGTAAGTGGGAACGGATGCTGACGCTAGGTTAATTTAGACTTAGTTAGTTAGTTAAAGTTAGTAATTATTCTCTTCACCCTTCACCTTATTATCATAGGAGATAAAATCGAAAAGACATAAAAATCATATACCTCAAACTTACTTAACCATACAACCGTGACAAATACAAGTAAGTATGGAAAGACAACGAATAATTAACCTTAAGTGTTCCATAAAGCATGTAGGCACTTAGTCTATGGAGTTCGACTAGATCGCTTATGCTACGCTTGTATTCGTATGGTTGAGTGTAGGGGTACCTCGCCACTCATCATTGGTACTGTTGTCAAGGACTAAGTATTTGTGCGCTAAGTAGAACATAGGAAATCACTCACATCGTTGGGATCTTAAACAAACCTTAGGGTTAATTAAACAAAAAAATTCTATAACGGTTAATCAACACACCGAATAAGACACAATGTCTTCTTCTTCTTCTCATAAGAGCATTACATCCCCTAGGGATCATACAAGAAACAGTCGGTAATCTAAAACACATAACCAAAATCAACCAATTCCTCAACAATATAGGGTGGTATATACTCATCCCAATGAGTACATACCCAATTTTACTTTTATCCTCCATTAGGATGAACAAATGTGCTGGAGAGACTTGCAAGGTAACATAGAGTTACCTCCAGATTGTGCAGTCCCCAACATGCTCCTCCGTGCTCTGGCACAGATAGGCATGACACAGCTCTATGCTGAATATGTTATAGGTGATTTTGACACAAGGGATTATCATCCCACAGAAGCACAACGTCTAAGGGACTCAAGGTAGGAGAGCCACCATACATTGTTGAAGGGCAAAGGGGTCCCGCACGTCCTAAGTGAAATTGGAGATGATAAACCACTTATAACGAGTTCTCCATCAAATGATGTTTCCCCTCCTAACGATAGTGAGGAGGCAGGGTATCAAAACCTATGCTCCACGATACACAACCCTGGTTCTGATCCCCATGAATGCCAATTGTTCACCGAGGGAATAAAAACATATGACAAGGACAGACACTCATATCGTCATCATGATCGGGGTTGAAGCCACCGAAGAGAAGGTGAGAAACATCATCATGGTGATGGTTGTCCTTCTTCTTTCCCTTCATCACATCATTCACCCTCTCCTTCCACATCTAGGCGTAGTCATATAGAGCATAACGGTGAGGATAGAGGTAGACAAAATGAGAGACCTCGATGAGAGAGTCAAGAGCAAGGACAAGGGCATGAACAGAGGAAAAGTAGGGAACAACGTAGACATCATGGACGTCATGAAAGAGATGATCATGAAGAGCCCCTACTTGCAACTCGGAGTATGCTGGATATCATAGAGGCAGTAAGAATACCAACAAGGCATCAAAAAGATAGCCAGATCAAGCGCTTAGATATGAATAACATCCCACGATTTGAAGGGGGATACAATGTGGTTCCGAAAAATCATTTACATGCATTCCATGATGCCTACGCCTTGCAGAACATAGAGAACAAGTGGTAGAAACTAAAGTTGTTTCCTAGGATACTCATAAAGGAAGCAGAGAGTTGGTACCGATCCTTAGAGCCAGAAACCATTAGGAGGTAGAGTACGATGTTAGAACTCTTCAACGATAAATATCAAACATACTCTAGAGTGTCTAACGTGCATAAGCAGATCCAAGGATGGAAGCAAGGTACTCATGAACCCTTGGATGTTGCCATGGGCCACTACTACAAATTGTTACATCATTGCCCGGGCCATGGTTACGCACAACAGGATCAACTTTGCCATCTCATAGATGGGCTAAGGTATGAAACTAGGAAAACCCTTGGGACTTATGCCCAAGGAAGACTATCAGAACTTAGATCCCATGATTTATCGATTGTTGGAACAAGTAGCCAAAGAAGAAGGGGAGCTATGAAAAAGAGAAAGCACGGAAGAATATAACCATGATCCCTCCCTTCGAAAGAAGGGAGTGAGATTCTATGATGAAGAGGATGATTCACCACTCAAAGAGTTGGCGAATAGAAAAACCTTGCCACTTCAAAAGCTAACAACGGAAGTGGTGGCTAAGGTAGACCAAATACAAGACTCCTTGGATAGTAGATTTGAACTTCTCTTGAAAATCATAGAGGAGTCTAAGGAGGAACGAAGTAGTGAAAGGACAAGAAAAAGTAGAGAGATTCAAGCCCTACACGTGACAAGGGTAATGGAAAAATGAATATCTTTGATGAGGTTGTGGATTCAGATATAGAAAATGACGGTGGATGTGAGATCTACCAATATGACCATCCTATGGGATGTTGTCCAATCATCTCACATCTACAAGAGCCTAGGATGTATGCACTCAACCCGAGACTTAATAGACGGCAGACACCTCGAAGGTTACCTTATCCCCAAGCTAACATAAGATAGTTCCACCAACCATTAACGTACTATCCAAGTGGAACTCTACCACAACCCATCGAACAACATCAGTAGTGGCAATACCCTTAGTCATGGGGGATGCCACCGCCTAAACATTAATACCCTTACCGACAACCCAATCCTTATGGCTACTACATGGAGCAGCCGGTTTCTCCAAGTGACTCCATGGGTCACACAACTCCCCAACATCAGTACTAAGTTTGGGAGTACTTTAGAAGGACTCCTTCTCCTCCATGAGACACTCCACATCGGTACCATCCTCCAAATCCATTTGCCTCTCTCACACCATTAGTTCCCATACCACCTGCTCCAACAATGCAAGGGGAGCTCCCCACTCAACCACAACAATGTAATGCTACAAGAGCTGTGAACCTTCAACATGCTGCTAGTTCTAAAAACTACAAGAAGAGAAGACCTTTCTTCAAAACCAAAAGCCTAGAAAAGCTCTCACAACCACAAGTGGTTGACTCTACAACCACTCCTCCAACAAATATGGCTTCGGGGCTCCCTTCAATCCAACAAGAGCTTAACACATACAGTTATGTTAACACATACCATAACTAACTGGATCAAGGTAGGCCACCTTCCAAGGAAACTATCTAACCCTGGAAGTCCCTTAATCTACCTCCAAGTCTCTGGGAATGAACCTCATAAGGCTATTCTTGACTCAGGTTCCAGAGTCAACTTAATTTCATGAGAAATGTATCAAGCCTGGAACCTGCCCCAACTTAAGAAGAGAAATATTTAACTGGAGCTGGCTGACCAGTCCATCACCATTCCCTTGGGATTGATGGAGGACATCATCACCACTGTGTGTGGTTGGTCATACCTAGCCAATTTCCTAGTGATAGAAGTTAACAATAATGAAGGGGACTTCCCAATTATAATGGGAAGGGCATGGCTAAGTACAATAGACGCATGCCTAGGAATCTGCCATATTTCCTTGGAAATATCTAAGGTAAACATTTATGGAAAGATCGAGAAGAATAAAGTTCCATGCATCAAATACAGTGACTCAGAGGATGATGACATGCAGGAATCATGGGTGATGCAAAATTTAACATCTCTTGCATGCAATAGGTATGCCCTAGAAACTATGAGACAAAGATTCCTGTATGTAGCATTCACACAACAAGAAGACACCCCGTGGATGATAGCTAAATGGAAGAGCAACCGACCAACATGCATGGAACAAACTGGGGGAACAACTCATGCCCACAACGAAAGCATAGATACATTGGAATATGAGCATCGCCAACTTCCACCCCTTAACCTCAGAACATCAATTGGGAGAATTTAGACACTTTTAAGAAATTCAAATAGACGTTCATTATTTTGGATCTCTCTCTTTTCATTTAGTCATGGGGGAGATGGCCACCAAAGCTAATCATTTGGGGGCCCTCAGTTCTTTTGAAGTTTTTTTTTACACATTTTTGTTTTACATGTTTTTGTTTTACACATTTTTATTTTACAAATTTCTTTAAATTTTCTCATTTTTGTTTTACAACATCATTATACTTTTTCAATTTTTGATGTGTGTGTGTGTGTGTGTGTTATCCACCTTGTAAGTTTGTCATCCAATAAGTGTTCTTCATGATGGTATGAACTATTTTTGTATTGATTGCTAATGTTTGGTTTGTTACCTTTAAGTTATGATGTTGATAATAAAGCATGGTTCTTTTGATATAGTAGGGAATGAGTTCACTTCATCCATACATCCACAAATTTCTATGGTCTCTCTTAGCTTGGAAATGTACCATCCCTTTCTAAATAAGAACTATAACGAATCGGTGACTAGGCATTTCTCAAACTAAGGAAGGACTCAAGGATTGAAAAGGGTGTGACTTCAAGGGAACTTGATGCATTTGTGTTGGCCGTTCTCTTGGATGCCTGGATGTTTCTTCTTGAGTTTTTTTACCATTTCAAAGTTACCCAATTATCAGGAAGTTGATTTAATAAAAATAACAAAGTCTTTGCATGGTGTGGTTCTCACGCATAAACACATAAAGTAAAAAAAATAGTGGGAATTCAAAGAACACCCCTTAGATGAAATAACCATTTGGGCTATAAGCACTGGTTATGGAAATAAAATAAAAATGTTCCCTTTAACTAAGGCCCTTCTCGCTTTCCATTCTCTCCTCTGTTTCGTTGGAATGGTGCTGGCTCTTGGGTGAAGGCATTCTTGTTACTTCAAGTGGATGGTTTGGCCAAATCCATTAATGCGAAGTCACTAGATGTGGTTTGTTTGAGGCTAGACTTGGAATGGGATTTGCTAAGTTACATTAATCATGAACTACACAAGGGGTTGTACACCACCTTATTCTTGGGATTCCATTCCATTCTCTTCTCTCCATCCTTCTCTCCATTGTTCACATCATTGTCAGTTGTATCATTAGTGTATATTTTGGTTGACGCATTGTTTTCTTTTTGGTAAATTCTTGTAGTTAAGACTTTAACTCTTGTTCCAAATGACATTCCCAAAGCCTACGAACTCTTTGAATGTGGGTTTGTCAGGGCATTAAGGGCATGATCCTACTTTGGGGAGGACCCACTGACATTTCTATTTGGTGCACCAGTTCAATTCTTTCCCTTAATATTTTTGCAATCCATTTTATTTTGTTCATTTCCATCTTGACATCCATTTCATCGATATTATAGTTGTCTCTTTTTCTCCATCTTTCTTGTTCTTTTTCTTTCTCCATTCTATTGCTACCGAAGGTTTGCTCTTAGTCATGGGGGTTTGGACCCAAATTTTTTCGATTTTCTCCTAACCCCTACACCTTCGGTAGCCACTATTATATCTCCAGATTCGTATCAGCCATACCACAACTCAGCCAATGGATCTTTCACCAAAGCAAGGTATCAATTGCATCATGATTCATTTACCCTTGCTAATATAAAGACTGTGTTGTGTGTGCGGATGGAAATCATACAACAACGGATTAGATCTAGAAGGGACACTTGGAATGGAGCAGTGCTGAAGTAGTTATGCAAGGAGAAAGATCGATGGTGCGCTTATGGTTGGACAATGAAAGGTGCAATCCTGGCATTGGCAACAGCAAAAATTATTTCTCTCTTTCTTTCTTAGCTGCCAAACAAGGCCTAATGTCAATGTATAAAGTGTTCACTCTTGTTGTTGTGAACACCAGTTTTGTCTTGTCTTGTAATGATGATCCGTTCACATGTCATCCCATTAGTTCCATTCAGTCAATAATCCCATAACTTCCCAATATTTTGTAAGGAACTCACGGAAAATTTTTTATTCAGTCATGGGGGTATGATGGGATGCGATATCTCATGGGCCATGATATCACGTACGCAATATTGTGTCTGCTGCAATATCACATCCTCTACGATATTGGGAACACGATATCGCAGTTCACCACCAGTTCTATAAATAAGAGGTGGCTCTTCCTTGTTTCTCATTATAGGCCTAGACCGTACTGAACCTCTAGCAGTTTGATCCCTCCAGAGATAGAATATTTTCCATGTGCCCACAATAGGAGGTCCAAAGTGAACGGATCTTTATTCGAGAAAATATTATACCTGAACACAAGTTTGTGTATGGCAATAAAGATGAACTTCTTGGATAAACCTTACAGTGCATGGAATAGGCTAATTAGGAATTTATTTATTGTTATTTATTGTTTACCATTTCAATGCTTTATTAGTCATTAAATCTTTTTCAACCCTTCTCTCCTAGTTAAGTGCCTCAGTATGACCTCTTCGAGCATGTGCGTTACGCTTGGTGATACCAACAATGACTAGCGTTTGGTAACCAAGGTTGTATTGGTTCAGGGTGTGAACGGTAAGTGGGAACGAATGCTGATGCTAGGTTAATTTAGACTTAGTTAGTTAGTTAAAGTTAGTAATTAGTCTCTTCACCTTTCACCTTATCAACATAGGAGATAAAATCGAAAAGACATAAAAATCATATACCTCAGACTTACTTAACCATACAACTATGACAAATACAAGTAAGTTTGGGAAGACAACAAATAATTAACCTTAAGTGTTCCCTAAGGCATGTAGGTACTTAGTCTACGAAGTTCGATTGAATCGCGCATGCTACGCTTGTATTTGTATGGTTGAGTGTAGGGGTACCTCGCCACTTATCAACTTCCTATAGGAAAAAGGTTATAATTTTTGAATATTTACATAAAGGTTGATTCGATCTCTAATTGTTAATTTTCTATTCTTGAATTTCAAAGTTTGTTCTTCCTTTTATACTTTCTACTTCCTTTTGGATAAAACCTTGAGTATAAACCAGTAGTTATATGAAACCTAGTAAACATAGAAGTTTTATTTAGTATATAGAAGTACACATGTGATGTAAACTATTAGAGTTTTTAAAAAATTACATTAATTTAAAAATGAAGCAAATTTTTAGATAATTATTTACTAAAAGTACATTTTTGAGATTGAATAACATGCTTTTTATAAGTATTTCTTTAAGCATTAATATAATGCAAAGATGCCTATTAATTTATTTCACTTTTTATTTCTAGAGACTTGAAAAGGAATAGTAATTCCTTAAACTTTAACATTTATCTTTTGATTCATATGCTATTATGATCTTTGTGTTATTTGCTGATGCAAGGATGATTCAATTGATAAACATGTTGCTCTGTATATAATAAATTATAGGTTCAAGTTATATTTAAAACATCATTATGCTATACTTTTTATTCTATAAAGTACTGTATTGATATATAGTCTAAAATTGTCACATCCCATTCCCAAATGAGGCACTATTCTATTAAAGTACTAAGAAGTCTTGTAATTATTATAAAAGTATTTTAATGAAAGGCCATATATTATAGTCATAGAACATGTCTTCTAATAGAATCTTTGGGAATTTGAGCTAAGATATTTAGGCTACTAATTAAGAAATTATATAGGCATGAATTTGTGAAGCTAGTCAAGACATGTGATGGTGATGGATAATAAAATATCTTTTTATAATTACCTATAATATTGTATCCACAATGTTATAGATACAATGTCATCGCCTATGCTACAAAATTGCAAATGTGAAGTTACAATTGTAATAAATGCCTATAAATATAACTCACTTACCACATTTATAGCATTAGTTGATCATAGCATATCAAAACTATATTAGTTTCATTTCTTAATTTCTATAGCAGTTAATGAGTACTTGTAGTGTGGTTATGTGTTAGTTATAAGATGTGCTTATTCAAGTAGGATGTATCCAAAAATATTTTAAAATTGACAATAAATATTGAATTGGTTCCATTCCATTACAACACTCTCGCTTAGAATAGAATTTTACTTTTCAATGTAATTTAGATTAATGTTTACATTTCCATATACATTAATCATGGTGAAATAAGTGCAACAAATTTCAAGCATAATGTGTACTTATTTGGTAATCCTAGTGACAAATACACCAATTTATGACATGTATGGCAAGTTGGGAATTAGACACTCATCATTGTAGACTGGCCTAGGATCTACTATATTATTTAGTAGTTTAATTAATTAATTAATTTCTATATTTTACTTATTTTAATTAAATGCTAAATGACATCAAAATCATATGTCTCACCTTGGACTAAACCATACATACTAGGAACCCCTACTAGTCTAAGTGGGAAGACAATGATCCACGATTATATGTTTAATTACCTACATGCTTTACTAGTACCATCTATGAATTACGATATAGTCTTTTGCAATGCTTATGTATCATATGGTTGGGCTTAGGATATACTTATTGCTCATAATTAGCATTGTTATTGGGAATTGTTAGTGATTTAGACTAGTTAGATATAAATGATTAATGTTAACTTGTATTGATTTAACTTTTAGGGATTTTGATATTATTTAAAATCACACATATATTTATTAATTAGTTCCAAAGAACCTTCTTATACTTCAAGCACACATGGTGGTTGAGGCTATTGTGGTTATTTTGCTGTGGTTGCAACTTTCAGTGGAAGATGAAAAGCATCCAACAATGCTTCCATCTTCTCCTCCTTGCTCTTAATATTGTGCACGACCCACACAACTTCATCAATGTGGGTTGGAATGGACATATCCCAAGGATAGGGCATTGTTGGAAACAACTCCTTGACATTAATGAACTAGGAAACAAATTATTTGCATTTAATGTCGAACACCTTGATTGCATTCTGTAGCTCTTAGTAATCATTCATTCTTTTAGTGAGGTTCTTAGTGGTTGACCTTTGATCAATGAATCTTGCCTTGAGAACTTTAAGTTCAACATTTACAATCTCAATATTTTTCTTGGTTTCCTTGTGATGCTTAAAATTTACCTTGTACAACAAGTACGAGCTAGCCACGTACTTCTCCAACTCTAATCATGACTATCTAAAAGCTAGCATTGCCAAGCTTGCATATTAGAGATCGGAAAGCTCCATATATTTAGTCATCTCTTCAATTTGCAAATCCTTCATGTAGATCTCCACATTTTTGTAGGCATCTAACCCATTAATGATAGGTTTCCATACCTCTTTTCCTTACTGAATTTGCTAGAGAATCTCATTGACTTTTTCCTTAGCCATCTAGATGTGTTTTTCATTTTCTTTTGTAGGCCAACCTGATCTCTATAGTGGTTCTTGACTCAAATTTGAGAGCCTCATTCTTCCAGGTGGTAATCTCAATCACATATTTGTTGTGTAAGACATAAAATTCCTTCATAGAGAGATTTCTATTCTCCATTGCTAATCTCCTAAGCTTAGTATTCATCTCAGCTAGTTGATCTTACTATTGATGGATGAATTCTTGCATTTGTTGTTTTGGCACATCAACATTCTATAGGTAATGATTTTCTACAATTAACATCTCATTCTCTTAGCATGTCAAGTCCTTTTAAATTGAATATGTTTTGGCATCAACCATGGACTAGTCAAAGACAATCATCACCATCCCCACCTCAACCTATTTAATTCTATCTTGAATCTATTGAAAAGCTTCATCTCTTGTTAGTATAGGGTTGAGGAGCATGGGATTAGCAAGATGGGATCTTAATTTGGAAACCTTCACTACCAATTATTGATTTTGTGCTTAAGCTATTTTGAGTTGCTCTTCCATAATGATGCACTTGCCCTTTGCTTCAAGTAGCTTTGACTAGATTATGGTGATGTTATTCAGAAAATCAAAGATATTTGGAATCAGTTGTCTAGTTCCCATCAATTGGTCCAACAATTCTTCATGCTAGGCTATACTTAATTGACTACTAATAGTCCTTGTAAATGTCTACACATCTTTGAGTGTAGAAATATTTGGTATAGATGCTATAGGTGCATTTAGTACTTCTGTAATTTGATCAACAACCACTTCTACGATGGTCTCCTAGCCTTGGTGCTACATCACCAAGATAGTTGCCCCCTCACCCTCATCCAAGCACACTGAAAATGTAGTGGCATTCCTAGAGACTTCTAGAAATTGCTGTTTTTGTGAGAGAGACACTATTACCTCTCAGGCACTAGGATTCGATCTAGTAATTAGCTACATTCTTTGGGTTGAGAATATTGGTCCACCTCCCTTTGTCTAACTAATTTTTTGAGCCACTTCGTTGAGGTGATTCATTACAATATGGTACATAGATGGATCCCCACCACTTATTCCTACTCACTGCTCTTACTCATATAATAGTTTCTCTCTAATTTTGCGTAGGTGTTCAATGGTTGTGTGGGCCTCCAACATTTTTTCCTAAGTGGGTGGTGGAGGTGGTGGTTGTTTCTTCTCTTCTTTGGACATGGTAGAGGTATTTTATTTCATCATCTTGGACTAGGAGATGATAGGAGTATGCCTGATTATGTCATTGGCATAGCATACTATCCCTACCATTTTACAGAGTCTTTTAATAAGGTATGGAAAGGGAAGGGTTTTTCTTCCATGTTTATTTTCTTTGAAACACTTTTCCATCTCTAGATATATTAACTACAAAAGTTTAATAGGAAAAATTTCACTAAAAGAAGCACATACTTGGGTGGAAAAAGTAGTCACCTTACTAGACCTCATTGTTGGATTGAGGTGATAAGACATTATCTTAAAGTATATGTGCTTCATGAGTGTGAGCGCACCAAACTCCTTGTGATCAACCCCATAAAACCATTGGGTCCACTTCCTTTTTGCCTCTAGGTCTACATGTGTAGATATATTTGCTAGATGAGTGCTAGAATCAGGTAGACTAAGAGCTTATGTAATAGCTTTTGTTGAGTAGGAAACCTGAATGTCCTTGATTCTCATAGTGGCTCCTACCTTTCTATTGTTCTAGAAGAGATATGTCTCTTCCATGTACCAATCCCCAATATAAGTAATGATTGTCCATATGGAAGAGTTTTGCAACTATGTTTTAACTTCTAGTGGAGCATTTTCCAAGAATGATCCAAAGTTCAATTTTGGGAGAACTAATCATTAGCCATCATGAGGCCTAATCATGTTAAGGTAGGCTTGTGTCAATGTGACCTCAAGTCTTGGTATGGGCTTTGGTGCCTCTCCTCTTTGGGATTGTTTAGTTTTAGCCTCTTCTTCAGGAATCTTTCAAACAAATTCCACTTTGGGCTCCTCCTGAAGAGGTCCCATTGCATGAGTTTCCGCTACTTTCTCTTGGGCTTGTTCTTGCTATTTCAGATTTGTGTCATTTGTCCTTTGGTTGTGATGGTCTTTCTTCCTATGGATATTTTGGTCTTGGCATCATCTATGATCATAACATGACCAAGGGTTAACATTTAATGTGTAACTTTAAACAATCAGGATACCTTATCTTTTGAGGTAGTTACACTTGGCTAAGTTGTGATCATGGCCTAGTTGATTATTTCAATTATTATTTTATTCTTATTTTGATACTAATAATTAATTTTAGGTTTACCGAAGTATGTTAGAAGGGTTAAAATCTCAAAAATTGATGGTATAATGCTATTCTATTCATTAATTCTTTGTGGAAGTTAGGAAAAAATTAAAAAAATTTCATTAGAAACCTTAAGGTTTGTGGCCCCCACAACTAAGTGGTTACCTCTAATAGCTACAGAAGTGAAGAATGAAGTCATTTGGATAAATGGTGTGAACGTTATGGGCTTTGGAGGATTTTTGGCTTTGAAAAACTACAAAACCTTCCCTCTCATTTCGAAGCAAATGACAAAAACTTTCAAAGAGTTGGACAGTATTTATAGGATTTTTGCACTACATCGACTAGGCCTAGTCGACACAACTATTGATCATAGTTGAATTTGTCAAAAGTAATAAAAAACGAGAGCTTTTGAATGAAATTTAGATCAAATGGAAGCCTAAAAGGCTAAGAAAATGTTGAAAATATTAGAAGAGGGTGTTCAAGTTCTAAAAATGGAGAAATAATTTTAGAATGAGATTTGATGAAGAAGAATGTCATAAGAAGCACATAGTTGGATGCACGATAGAGCACATGAAATATTTGATTGAGGAAATGTCTAAGAGTGGGAATTTTAACTAATCAAACTATAAGATATGCAAGTGGATCCGCCCCATAGTGGCACATGTATGTTTTTCCCTTGCATAACCTCAACTAAGGAGTCTGTGGACCCCATAGTTGATTAATGGTTATGAAAAGTTAAAGACTAAACTGGGAGAATCCATTTAGGAATTTCAACACATCAAACTAAGAATTAAAACAAAAACATGAAAGTCAGCAATGAGGTGAGTTATGAAGAGCATTAATGGATGTTATATAGAACAGAATGGATGTCCCAATCATGGTCACATGAAATCCCTTATAAGTTTCATGGTTAAATGACTTGATAAAGTTCAACCTTAGTCCAAACGAAAATTGACTACTTACAATGACTTTGCATCACCACTCTAGGATCGGTCCACCCCCTGAAGACACAAGAATGCTTCCACAGACCACCACCATTCTTTATTTAAGAAGAAAAGAGAAGTAGGAAGTGAGAAAAGACCTTAGTTAGAGGGGACCTATAGGCATGGGTAACATGTCTTTCTAGTGAAATAACTAATGCTTGTAGCCCATTTATTTTGTCTAAGGGGTGTGCTTTAAATTTCCATCATCATTTTTTAAATATTATTATTATTATTTTTTATTTTTGGAATTTTAATATGGAAACCACACCATGCAAAAACTTATTAAACTTCTTATTATTGGTCAATACATAACAGTAAGAAATCCACAAAAATAAAAATAAAAAGATAAAAAAATAAGGATCCACTATAATGGGGAGCATGGATGGCCATCTTCCCCATGACTGAGTTGAAAGGAGGAGATCCAAAAAACTGAGCATCATTGTCCATTTGTCAAGGTGTTTCTTCCATTGGTTTGCTTGGGTTCATGGAAAGGTTTGACATATTACAAGTTGACTAATTTCATTTTGTTTGGGCTCTTAGGTTTGTAAATTAACATGGCCCTAGAAGGAAAAGTTTCATGAATAATGTAAGTGTTGGCGACCGTTTGGGACGCAACCACCAACGAGTGTCCTCGAATAGGATTTAGGTTCCTATTGGTCTTTGGCAACACCAAGGCCCAGATACCTCCAAATAAACTCAGTAGTTAATGTGAGTATATGTGTGTGCTGTTGCGGCGTGCGGTTGTAAAATATGAAACAATTGCGTTGTGTGTAAATTACAAATGACTTGTCTTAAAGAGATTTAGCCAACTTTGCCAAGTATTATGAGTTGTTGAGAGTCCCTATTTCGTTTAATTGCCTAGTCTACGTGGTCCTTATAATACCTACTTGTAACAAATAAAATTTTGTAAAAACATTTGAGCACAACTCTAGGAATCTACTTCTAATTTTCCCTAGAGAAAGAGATAGTTCCACAAGAAAACTAGAAATAGAGCAAGATTCGATGGAAATAGACAGAAATGAAAGCAGATTTGTATGGACCTCAAATATTTAAACAAGGTAAAATGACATGAGTAAACACTTCGCAATAAAGCTATTCCAAATTCAATATCTGTGAATTGTTCAAACTTCCAAGGCTCAAATAAGCAATTTCTTCAAGACAATCCTACTATGCTACCAAAAATTGCTACATAAACTACCACGTACGAGATTCCATTTTGGCTAAATAATAGATGTCAACGATTGCATTCAACAGAACCTTCGAAAGACTTGACAATTTTTGATTGAAATTCCATGAAAATTCACTTTAAAGATAAATAGAAGCTATTATGGTCCCATCAAAATACCAAAGATTTTCTGAACCCTCTTGACTACTAAATTGTTCAACAGCATGACTACAAGCAGAGGCTCTCTTACAACAATCCCAATAGCAATTCCTATACGTTGCACAATAACAAAATTTACTACTAAAATGCTCTTAAGGCTTTTAAACACAAGGTTTTCTATGGAAAAATTTTAATAGAAATTTCTATCGGGCAATAAGAATAATAAAAGCAATCTAAAAATCCCAAGATTACTTGCCATGGATGATACTATCTAAACCACTAGCTAAACAATTTAAACAAAATAAAAAATAAAATACATAACTCATAGGACCATGACAAAGAGGCTGAAATCTTTTCTTTAACAAGCCATCTTATAAGCAATCTTCTTTACAAATCTTCCAAGATCCCGAGTGTGATGTGTGAGACCTCCTTTCTTCTTACCCTTGAAGCATTTTTATAAGGTTCATAAGGTAGTTACATTCCAAAATATCCTAGCTAACTTTCCTCTCAAGTAAGGAGGTTACAACTTACCCATTTAGTTAGGAGGAAGTTATGTAGTTAGGAAGTTATACATAAAGTTAGGAGGAATTTATGTTAACATTAATATTTGTAAATATTATAAATTATAAATATTTTATGTAATGTGATATTACAAATATTTTACAAATAGTTTAACATTAATATTGCAAATAATTTATGAGTAGTAACTTATATATATAATAATGTTTGAAAATTAATATTTTAAAAATGTTTTCAGACTTGGAATAATTAAAGGTAAGTCTTCAACCCGTCACTTGGAATAATTAAATTTTTGGTAAGTTTCGGCGATGGATTAAACTGCAACTCCAGCATCAGTTGAAATATCTCTTACTCTGCAGATTCGGTTATACACCTACCTTAGCATGCCTTCATGTCTTTACTGCTACTTTCTGTGGATCGGTATGTAATATCGAATGCTTCGGCATTGGGCATGGCTGTTGTTTCAGATTACAGGTTCCAGGGGAAAATGACATTTATGATTACCATTTTTCACCACCTGAAATTTTGAAATCAATTCCCGATTATGATGTTATTTCTGTTTTCAATCTTGTTGCAGCAATTACCCTATTTCAGTATTCTCTAAGGGCACACAACCACGAAATTCACCAAATTGTTTAAAAGTAGCGCTGAGGAGGGTAGGGTTTGGTGGTAGAATAGTGACACTACCAACGTGGACTACCGTGTAGAACAAGAGCTCACTTTTGCCGCGATAGTGCTGGAGAAGAGGGTGATTTGAAAATGAAGAACAAAACGCGATTCTGTCTCTGCGTGTGGGCTAGGGTTTCATTTTTTTTCTTTGCTGCTACATCCATGAAAAAGGGGTTTTGTCCCTCAGGGATTTGGCCATGCCCATGGTGATAGTGGTTGTGCTTTTTCCTTTTTTTGGTGCCCGCTTGTGCCGTGATAAGCACCGCGTGGTTGGCGGTTTTACACTTCTGCTGCTATGGTTAAAACGTGATTTGATGAAAGAACAGACATTTTTCTGGACTATTTTTCCATCAGTTGCAGCAGGAGACGGTTGGGCTATGTTTGAATGTTTATTTTGGAATTTCTAACCACAGAAAATGAAGGCGAAACAAAACAATACGTAGTCTGCAACTTCATCCAAGGGCCATTAAATATGGGAGTTAAATCAAAAATAGGAGAAAAATTAATCAGAGAAAATGACCATGAATTCATCGATCTGTTCTCCATCCTCTGTTCTCCATTTTCAAAGCCACTTTGTTTTTTCTTTTTCTGCATTTTTTTACAGATCTGAAACCTTCCACAGTTATGCGTGTTTGAACCAAGGTTGTGATTTGAATGTGTTTTTAATGGAAAAATTCAGAATACAGGCCTACGTTATTTATGGAATAATCTCTATTTTTTGGTTTTGCTGTTTTTATTTCTTCAGAAATTGTAACTCGTATCTTTTCCAATTTCGTGACTCTCAGCCTGGTAACCTTTGAAGCTCGAACCAACGTTTCTCCATATTAAAAATTTTACTGTTTATTCCTTCAAACCTTATCACTAGCTCCTTGAGAGATTAAAAAGAAATTCTGCGGTAGTATATCCTCTCTCCTTCTTTTTCAAAAAAAAATATATTTTTGGACTATTGTATGTAGCAACATGATTATTCCTAGTATTCTTTGTTTTCCACACCATTATTCCATTATGGGCCATCCCCTAAATTCCATACCAATGATATGAAATAACATATTCACATTCTCCTATTTTTACAATAATGTTCAAGATGACTCTTACTATTCCATGGAATGGCCAAATGTGCCAACATTTTTGCCCCCTTAAAAGCTTAAAGAAACTTGTGCAACTTGATTTTAAAGCTGAAACATACTGAAATTTTCATTGAATTTTACATTCAAAAAGAAATATTTTTTGAGGAAAATTTCCATTTAACATAAGGTGTGATGGGACAAAAACCTCATTCCTAAGAAAAAATCAAACTGTACATTATCAAGTCCTTCATGAACTATTCTTGGGATGGAAACTGAATTGTGAGGGTTATCCTAGTGGGAATCCTCATCTCTCTAACTATTTCATAGGAAATCTCTGATGTGATGAAGGCGGTCCTGTTGCTCTCAAGCTTGGTAGAGCTCTCACCTTGATCTACAGGAGCTTTCTCTTTGGCACTTTTCTCATTTTCCTTTTCGGATGAGCTCTTCTGTTCTTCTCCATTAGGTCCTTCATTTTCCTCTTGGGAGACAAAAGCTTCTCCCCATCCCCATGATGACTCTTCATAGGTTGGTGGTTCTTCTCCTTTTTCTTCTTCTTTGGAACAATCTTGATATCACCCCCAAACATTGGACTCTATATCCAAACCTCTAGTGAGAAAATAAAATTCATTGGACAACCAAGCCATAAAAGGACACTCTTTTGGAGCTCCACAAGATCTAGCCTTTAGATAAGCCTTTAATACATGCTCAGGGTAACATCCCATCACATATGGAATAAAAGGCTTTTTCATTGCTATCTCAAACTCCATTAGGTCTCTCTAACTTTCGCTACCAAACTTGAATTAAAAGATGATGAAATCTTAAGCAATCTAACCCTCTTTTTATAGGTGCTAAAAATTTGAACTCCCACCCAAGTATCTTCAACCAAGCTTCCTTCTTTTTAGGAATTCAAACCATTTGTCACAATCCTCACTAAGTGGTGGATGAGTCATCTTTCCCACTTGTTAAACTTGTAAAATTCCACTTGTTTCACTTGTTGGCTTCCACTTGCCTCACTTGAGGAAAGATAATGTTCCAAATATAAATAAAGCATAATTAAATATAATAATGGACACTATACTCCTAGTAATATTTACATAATACTATATACATATATTATTTTGTGTAATGACATCTTCAAGTTGTATGCAATTGTCCCAAATAATGTTTTATATGCAAAAAATTATATGGAAATTGCAATTCCATGCCATCCAAGGTTGATAATTTGTAAGTATCCTTTGATAATTGCTTTGTAATTTGAAAGGGACCAATCCATGTCAGGGTAAACTTATTGGGTTTCTTCATATTCCATAATAGGATAAGGTCCCCTATCTTGAAAGTTCTTTTCAAAGCCTTTCTATCAAACCATCTTTTAACTTGAGAGGTATTCTGTAACAAATTATCCCTTGCTTTATCTACTTTAGCTTCTCTTTTAATAAGCAAAGTTATGAAACTTCTATCTTTATTAGTCATTTCACTATATCTTTGTACAAATTTAGAAGCTGAGCTTATAATTTTGTTTGTAATTCTTGTTGGCAAACCATAGACTAAGCTATACGCTGATGTCCCAATAGCTTTCTTAAATCTGATTCGATCTAACCATAATGTGCATTGTAGATAATCAATCCAATTTCCTAGATTCCCATCCATTGATTTCTTGATATAAGTGATAATATTTTTATTGGTGGATTCTGCTAGGCCATTTCCTTGAGGATAATAATTTGATGAGGAAAATAAGAAAATGGATCTTTCAAATGCCCATCGGATAAACTCTTCGAATTTGAAGGCGGGTCCATTGTCTGACACTAACACTTCGGGTAGACCAAATCTACTTAGAATGTGGTCTTATAGAAACTTAATCACGTCTGATGCCGAACTTCCTCTTAGAGCCTTTACTTCAAACCATTTAGTGAAATAATCAGTAGCTGTGAGAATAAACTTGTGTCTAGCTCTTGAAGGAGTAATTGTACCAATAAAATCCAAACCCCATTGCTGAAATGGTCTATCTGCAACTACTGGCTTTAAAGGGGCTCTAGCCCTTTTAATCTTGGGCCCATGAATTTGACATTTATAGCATTTTTGAATCTTTGAACTAATTTCTTGATACAAGGAAGGCCAGTAATATCTATATCGAAGTATATGTTGTATAGTCGACTTAGGGGATTCATAAAATAGATTGAAATGATCATGAAATCGTTCCAAAATGAAACTAATTTGATCATTATGAACATATTCCAATAAAACTCCCCGAAAATCCTTTCGATATAATATACCATCTTTAACAACAAATCTTCGTGCTCTTTTGAAGAAAGCTCTCTTTTGACTTACAGTTAAATTATTTGGGATTTTCCTTGTACTAAAAAATTTGAGGATTTCATCATACCAATTCTCTTCATGGGTGTCAAGTGTACGCACTTCATTTTCTCTAGTCATTAACTTAGATAGTCCCATTCCCTTAATTGTCTTGCATATTTCCAATGAAAATCTGAAACTTTGCAACTTAATAAGCCATTTTTCTCTTTTCAATCCAATTTCATTTTGGGATAGGAATCGCTTGACTGCAGGTTCAATTAGCATAATGTGGACTAATGAACTTTCCAAATAATATTTAAAATGCTGAAGTGCTTTGATGACTGCGAAAGCTTGTTTCTCTAAGTCTGAATAATTTAACTCTGAACCTTTCAACTGATACCCAAAAAATCCAATTGGTTCATCTTGACCTTCACTATCCTTTTGTGTTAGAACAACAGCAATAGAATCATTTGAAGCAAATGAGTATAACCAAAAATCTTCTTTAAGTCTAGGCTTTACCAAATATGGAGCCTCTTGTATAGCCTTTTTAATTTCTGATAAAGCTCTCTCTGATTCTGGTGTTTTCTCTACTTGGACATCCTTTTTTAGCATATGCATCAAAGGTTTGGTAATTTCAGTAAACCCGGGGATGAACTTTTTCACAAAGTTTATCTTCCCAAAGAAAGATCTAAGAGATTTCTTACTTGTGGGATGCTCAATATTCTGTACTGCTTGAATTCGGGAATTGTCTATGGCAATTCCTTCTTGACATATCACGTGTCCTAATAAACTTCCAGATTTAACCCCGAAGATACACTTCTTAGGATTTAATGAAATACCAAACTCACGACATCTGTCGAAAACTTGCTGGAGATGATTAATATGATCTTCTTTTTTCTTTGAAAATATTGTAATATCATCCAAATAAACCACCACGAATTTTCCTAATAAATCCTTGAATGCTAAATCCATTGCTCTTTGAAAAGTAGCTCCAGCATTTGACAATCCAAATAGCATTCTTTGGTAAGAAAAAGTTCTCCATTTGGTGATAAATGATGTTTTGTATCTATCATTCTTATCTACCACGATTTGATTATAACCTGAGAAATATTCTAAGAAAGAATATACTTGACAACCTAAGACTTTAATCAACATCTTATCAATTCTTGGAAGTGGATACTTATCCTTTTTTGAGGCATCATTTAGATTTCTAAAGTCTATACAAAGTCTTATATCACCATTTTTCTTTCTCACTGGAACAAGGTTAGCAAGCCATGTAGAATATCGTACTGGATATATGATACGTGTTTGCAACAACTTCTTGATTTTGGCTTCCATAGCTGGTTCAAATGATGGATTAAATTTCCTTTGTTTTTGCTTGACTATTTTGTAACCTTGTATTAAAGGAATCTTATGTGTCATCACATCTTGCCTAAAAACTTTAAGATCATCATAGGACGAAGCAAAATTGTCCAAATTATTCCTTATACATGATAACAAGTCTTGCTTGAAACTTAAATCTCTTCCCTTTGTAACATTCAACATCTTTGGCATCTTGTCTAATCCAAAATTTACTACCTCAAAAGCTTGACTATCTGGGTTTTGTATATCCTTTCCAGTAAGTAAATTTTTTTTGAACTCATGTTCCAAGTCGATCATCCTTTTTGGAATGAAGTTAGCTTTGGAATTTGATGACGTTTCAGGTATCACTTGATCCTCAAATTCTTGTTTGTTTTTCATAAATTTTAGTATTTGATCATCATCTTCAAATACTTGTAAATGTCTTATATTAGTTGGTACTGATGGTTGATGTTCTTCTTCAACCATTACATCTTTGTACCTTTTTATTATTTGCATATCCAATATTGAAGCTGCCTTTGCCAAATCGTCTACTATAAGATTCTCTACTCTGTTTATATGCTCTATTCGGCAATGTTGAAATTCATCTAACATCTTACAAGTAAGTTTCTTATAAGGTCTTAAGAACGATCTTTTTACGACACAGTTACCCTTTACTTGTTCACAAACTAATCTTGAGTCCCCCTTTATAGTGATTACTCTGATCTTTTTGTCTAGAGCTATTCTCATACCAATACATAAAGCTTCATACTCATCCTTGTTGTTAGTACAAGGGAGAGATAGATGAATTGCTTTGAGAATTTCAGGTGAATCATTCTTTAATATAACTATACTGACTCCTGCACCTTTTGAATTACATGAACCATCAAAGTATAACTCCCATTTATCCTCATTCTTTGATTGTTCTTTTTTAGAACTATAATTTTCTTGGAGTGTACAAATTTTGTTTTCAACACCTCCTTTTTCAGCCATTTTACTTCTTCCATTTGAAGTAATGTTATCAATCATCAAAGGTTCGCTATAGATGTATATTTGATTTGGTTCTCCTTTCTAAGGCAACCACATGTGAGAATGATCTATTGATATGTAACTTGAAAAATTCTTACTCCAACTTCTACTCAATAAGAGACTATGTGAATCTAGTATATCTGCCACTTGAATAGTTACTTTACTTTTAATGTGGGCTTCAAAAGAAATTTCCAATAGAACATTTGGTAATTGACCCACAATCTTCACTCTACTTTTATCCACTTGAACAATGTTTCTATTTGATTTTTCAGGAATCAAACCAAGTTTCTTACATATAGACAATGGCATTATAGGAGACGTAGCTCCAGAATCAACCAAACAATTGTGTAAGTATTTATCCTTTAATTTCATTGTCAAAAGGAAAGGAGGAGCTTCCTTATCATACGAGGTCTTTAACTTCTCATCATTATTAGACACATAACTTAACTCTGATTCTCTAACTCTCCTTTTACCTTTAATGAACTCTAAAGCCCTTCTTTGCTGATCTCCTATTTGAAGCAACTGATAAAAGCTAATATTGGCCTTAACATGTTTAAGGTATTCAATCAAATCATACTCTCCATCACCAATAAAGCTTGATCTCTTTATCCATTTATTAAAAGACTAATTTGGAGTGCTTTGCTCCACTTGATTGTCTTTACCTTTATTCCTATCTCTTCTATTTGGCTCAAAAGCTTTTCTCTTAGTAGATGGATCCGTAATAACATTTGGAGGTCTAGAAGTAGTTAATCTTTCTTTTTATCGAAGATTATATCCATTTTCCTCATTGTTATTGCATTCTTCATCTGATGACATATCTTCTTCAGAACTTGATAAAGAAGAAGTATCGCTAGAAGATTTACTTGCATAATGGAGACTCGATAACTCATTATCAAATTCAATATCAAGAAAGTTGTATATAATAAGATCACTTTCATCCTCATCTTCTGCTAACTTAGTGTCTTGATATTTATGCTTCCCATTTTTCCTTTCTTCCTTGATATTAACTCTTGCCAAGGCTTTTTCAAGCTTTACTATTTTATTGGACATATCTCTCATTAATTGTCCTTTTCCAGATTCTACTCTTTCATGTTCTTGCTCTATTTTAACATGAGATGGACTTGGTAAAGCTTTAAATTGAGTAGAATCTTGCATAGGAATTATAACTCTTTCTTCTCTTTTTTTAATTGCAATATTTTCTTTAGGATTCAAGTTCAATTATTTTTCTAACTGTATAGCTTCACTAAAGTAGTCATTTAGTGTAGTTAAGTTTGGAATTCTCCTTAACCAAATTGAAATGTTGGGGTTGACAGCCTTAAGATAAGTTTCCTTAAGCATTTCTTCTGATGGTCTATATTGTCTTTGAAAGAGTCCACAAATTCGTTGAAACTTGATATTAAAATCTCTAATTGACTCTTTAACTCCTTGCTTAGCTTATATTAGCCCACAGTATAATTTTTGTTGATCTAATTGATTACCAAACTAGGCTAAGAAAAAATTCTTCATGTCATCCCAACTTGTAATACTATTACTTGGTAAGTTCGAATACCAAATCTGAGCCATATCCTTAAGATTTGATACAAACAACCTACAAGCTTGATCTTGATGTTGAATATTTGCATGAGCTAAAGCTAACTCGAACATGTGAATATATTCTTCAGCTAAATAAGCTTTTCCAGGAATAAAAGGCTCAAGAAAATATTTGTAAACCACCTTAGGAATATTATTGTAATCTTGAAATACTAACAGTGTAACTCCCTACCAAGGATTTGCCATCCTATTCCTTTGGATAGTTGAACTCTTAGACTTTCTAGATCTTCTCTTACAAATCGATAAACTAGATATAATGGGTGATCTTTTTGATCTTCTAGTTTTCACTTCAGTACTTGTTCCTAATTCAAAATCTTTCTTTTCTTCTTCTTCTGATGAAGAATCAGTCTTAGAATCTAGAATATCTTGTGAAACTTTGAAACTTTCAAAACTATCAATCTTCTTGGTCATGAATTGAAAATATTATTTCTTAATTCTTTATAGTAACAAATAATTGTTGATATGCTTATAAGGCTTATGAAACTAGAGGCTGAATTTTCAGCCCCTCTTCTAGCACCAAAAGAACTGTTGGCAACCATTTGGGACACGACCACCAACGAGTATCCTCGAATAGGATTTAGGTGCCTACTGGTCTCTGGTAACACCAAGGCCCAGATACCTCCAAATAAACTCAGTAGTTAATGTGAGTATATGTGCGTGCTGTTGCGGTGTGTGGTTGTGAAATATAAAACAATTGCGTTGTGTGTAAACTACAAATGACTTGTATTAAAGAGATTCAGCCAACTTTGCCAAGTATTGTGAGTTGTTGAGAGTCCCTATTTTGTTTAATTGCCTAGTCTACGTGGTCCTTATAATACCTACTTGTAACAAATAAAATTTTGCAAAAATATTTGAGCACAACTCTAGGAATCTACTTCTAATTTTCCCTAGAGAAAGAGATAGTTCCACAAGAAAACTAGAAATAGAGCAAGATTCGATGAAAATAGACAGAAAAGAAAGCAGATTTGTGTGGACCTCAAATATTTAAACAAGGTAAAATGACACGAGTAAACACTTCGAAATAAAGCTATTCCAAATTCAATATCTATGAATTGTTCAAACTTCCAAGGCTCAAATAAGCAATTTCTTCAAGACAATCTTACTATGCTACCAAAAATTACTGCGTAAACTACCACGTACGAGATACCATTTTGGCTAGATAATAGATGTGAATGATTGCATTCAACAGAACCTTCGAAAGACCTTACCATTTCTGATTGAAATACCACAAAAATTCACTTTAAAGATAAAAATAAGCTATACTAGTCCCATCAAAATACCAAAGATTTTCTGAACCCTCTTGACTACTGAATTGTTCAACGACATGACTACAAGCAAAGGCTTTCTTACAACAATCCCAATAGCAGTTCCTATACGTTGCACGATAACAAAATTGACTACTAAAATTCTCTTAAGGCTTTTAAACACAAGTGCTTCTATGGAAAAATTTTAATAGAAATTTCTATTAGGCAACAAGAACAGTAAGAGCAATCTAAAAATCCCAAAATTACTTGCCAAGGATGATACTAT
>MNCI01023672.1:0-64159 GCA_015680685.1 Gnetum montanum | reverse complement strand
ACAACCGCACGCCGCAACAGCACACACACATACTCACATTAACTACTGAGTTATTTGGAGGTATCTGGGCCTTGGTGTTGCCAGAGACCAGCAGGCACCTAAATCCTGTTCGAGGACACTCGTTGGCGGTCGCGTCCCAAACGGTCGCCAACACTAACCATAGAAAATGAAGGTGAAATAAAACAATATGCAGTCTACAACTTCATCCAAGGGCCATTAAATACGGGAGTTAAATCGAAAATAGGAGAAAAATTAATTAGAGAAAATGACCATGAATTCATCGATCTGTTCTCCATCCTCTGTTCTCCATTTTCAAAGCCACTTTATTTTTGCTTTTTCTGAATTTTTTTTATAGATTTAAAACCTTCCGCGGTTATGCATGTCTGAACCAGGGTCATGATTTGAATGTGTTTTCAACGGAAAAATTCAGAATACAGGCTTGTGTTGTTTATGGAATAATCTCTGTTTTTTGGTTTTGCTATTTTTATTTCTTCAGAAATTGTAACTCGTATCTTTTCCATTTTCGTGACTCTCAGCCTGGGTAACCTTTGAAGCTTGAACCAAAGTTCTCCATATTAAAAATTTTACTGTTCATTCCTTCAAACCTTATCACTGGCTCCTTGAGAGATTAAAAAGAAATGCTGTAGTAGTATATCCTCTCTCCTTCTTTTTCAAAAAAAAAAAAAATATATTTTTGGACTATTGTATGTAGCAACATGATTATTCCTAGTATTCTTTGTTTTCCACACCATTATTCCATTATGTGCCACCCCCTAAATTCCATACCAATGATATGAAATAACATATTCACATTCTCCTATTCTTACAATAATGTTCAAGATGACTCTTAATGTTCCATGGAATGGCCAAATGTGGCAACAGTAAGGTCCTTTCCACAACATCTAGAACTTAGTTCGTTGAGGTATGTCTGTGGGGTTCTAGTAGAGAATCTTATCTCTAGGTTGAAATTTGACTTTCCTTATTCTTAGCTCATGTCATTACTTATTAAATGCCTTATGCACTTCATTTAAGGATAGGGCCACTAATTGGTTTTCATATAGCACATTAAGGTAGATCAATCATTCTCTTTATACTAGACTTAGGTCAAGATCTATGTCACATGCTATTGAAAGTGTACAAAGCTTGGATTGAATAGGAAGTGTTGGTAGTTTCCTGTATACCAACTCATAGGGAGAGTAGCCTATAGGAAGTTTCCATGTTGACTGGTAGGCCCAAAGGACATCATTGAGTTTTGTGCTCTAATCCCTCCTATATTTGTTAATAGTTATTATTAAGATCTTTGTAATCTCCCTATTAGTAACCTTTGCTTAACCATTGGCTTGGGGGTGATAAGGTGTTGCTAATTTATGAGCTTGCGAAAAGTGGTACCTATGAAATGGATTTCATTATCAAAAATTAGTGCACATGGCACCCCAAACCTATTTACAACATTTTTTTGTACAAACCACACAACAATAGATGATGTATAGTTGATGACAGCTACTAATTCTACCCATTTTATACACTAATCAATGATGATGATTATGTACACCTTTCCATTTGACATGGGTACGATAGGACCCATGATGTTAATGCTCCATATGTCAAAGAATTCCAGTGGTTGGATCCACTGTTGAGGTTCCTCCATTTGCATGGTCATCCCACCATCTTGTTGATAGCATTCACAAGTATGGAAAAATTGGTGGGCATCCCTCAAGATGGTTGGACAATAATACCCTACCATCATGATCTTAATGGTCATTCTTCTCCTAGTATAGTGGCCCCCACAAGGATCCTCATGAGCATCCTGGAGAACATGTAGTTGATCAACATCAGGTATACACCAACAAACTAGGCCATTGACACATACCTTATAAAGATGTTTATTGATTTCCATGAAGCATTTGGCCTAATGAAGAAACTATTGTTTCTTCATATAATCTAGATCTTATGACATCCCTTTTGTGAGAAGAGAAGTGAGGATGCCATCATACCATTATAGTTCATCAAGAACTTGTTCACTTATTACACTTATAGAGAGAATTTTATTAGGAAATTGATCAGAGAGTGGCTCTTGTCTTTGTTAATCCATCATAATCAAGACAAGTGATCAGTGACCACATTCTTAGTCTCCTTTTGATCTACCATATTGAGATCAAACTTCTAAAAGATTATCAACCACTGTAGGATACAAGGGCTCACCATTGGCTTATTCATTAGAAAGTGAATTGCATTGTGATTAGTATGCATAAACACTTTGCATCCAAGCACATAGTGCCTAAAATTTTCTAGATCATACATCACTACCATTAGTTCTTTTTCCATTATGCTATAATTTAACTATGTACCTACAATGCTTCGACTTATGCAATGGATATAATATAGACATTTATTGTCATCCCACTACATAAGCATGGATTGCAAGGTATAATTTGATGCATCTGTCATTATATGAAATGATCTAGACCAGTTATATGCTGATAGAATGTAAGTCTCTATGAGTTTCTGCTTGATTCTTTGGAATGCATTTTCACATTTCTTGGTCTAGATGAATGGAGCATCTTTCTTTGTTAGCATGACCAATAGTTTTGTGATCTTAGAGAAATTCTCTATGAATCACCTGTAGTAGCCAATGTATCCATGGAATGACTAAACATCTTTAATGGTTTCTGGTTAGCAAGTTCTTTCATGCATGACCCTTATATTTTTAGGATCCATCTCAATCCTTGCTTGAGAAATTTTATGCCCTAGTACAATGCACTATTAGATCATTAGATAGCTCTTCTACCAATTGAGTTGAAGATTTTTGTCCACACATCTTTTAAGAACTTTCTTAAGGTGCTCCAAGGCTTGCTCAAATGTGGCACCATAGGTGGAGAAGTCATCCATGAAGACTTTCATCCCACAACCAATCTGTTGCTAAAAAATGCTTAAGACCAAGGATTGGAATGTTGCAAGAGCATTTCACAGATCAAAATGCATCTTTCGATATGCAAAAGTCCCTTAGGTACTTGTGAATGTTGTTTTGGCTTGATCATTTAGCATGCTATGGATTTTTTTATAGCCATTATAACCATCTAGAAAGTTGTAATAGCAATGCCCAAATATAGTGTCCAACACTTGATTCAAAAATGGCAATGGAAAGTAATCTTTGAATGTTTCCATATTCAATAACTGAAAGCCGATGAAAACCTACCACTTGTCACCTTTCTTGGGCTCAATCATGAGTGGGCTAACCCACTCACTATCCAAAATAGAATAGATAAACCTTTCCTTGAGAAGTTGTTCAATTTTCTCTTTGATGATATGCTTCAATTTGGAGTTTAACCACTACTGTAGTTGTCTCTTTGGATTTATGGCTAGATCAATGTAGATACGATGTTGGCATATCCTAGGATAAATCTTGATAAGTTTAGGATATGACCAAGCAATGGTTGTTGGCCATTTGTTGACCACTTTCAATAGCATTTGTTTCTATTTAGAAGTAAGATTAACATTGATGATTACCAGCTTGTCATTTTTCAAAAATGCATACTCCATGCCAGTAGGTAGAGTTTTCAACTCCAAGGGCTCATGTCTAAAATTTTAAAGGATTTTTAACTCTCCCCAATTGGTATCATGATTTTCATCATCAGAGAGTTAGCGATGAACTTCTTTCATCCATGCTTTCAATATAGGCACATGTTAGACTTTTAGTAGGTTCCACGCAGTGTGCTACTTTCAAGATTAGCTATCAGCCATTGGGTGTCCTATTTTGTGGCTACCTTGTATAGGTACCTTTGAATATCTACCTCATTTGCACATTGCCTACATGCAAAAATGGATGCTCTTTTCATGGACCAAAGTTTCTACACACAATTGCACCTATATCACTATACATGATGCATGGAACTTGATTCTTATTGATCTTTCTGAATGCATTTTTCTTGAAAATTTCCAAGGAAAGATCTTTGATGTCCATTTTTTCATTAATAGTGCTCCATGAAGCCCTTCTCATAATGATTGGGAAGTCCCCCTTGCAATTTGCAACTTTGATTGCCAAGAAATTAGTAGGATAAGATCACCACTAATAGTGATCACAATATCTTCTATTAGTCTCAATGAAATAGTGATGGACTAATTTGTCAATTCTAAATGGATGTTGCTTTCATTGAGAGGAGGTAGGTTCTAGGTGTTGTATATTTCAAGAGAAATCAAATTAACTCCAGAGCTTGAGTCAAGAAGAGCTTTGCATGGCCCATTCTCAGTAATCTGCATATAGATGAGAAGACTTCTAGGATCAACTCTTTTCCTAGGAAGGTTGCCAGCCTTGATCTAAGTAGATACAATGTGGGTTAACATAATTGTGCTGATCTTAGGAGGCATTTGATTGAAGGGCTCTTAAAAAGAATGGATGCAGAGGATAAAGGAAATATATGGTGACCAATCACATAAGTAGGTGAGGGTTTAGTAGGGCTATTGGTTCAAAAGAATGGTCTTTTACAGGATCTTAGTTCTACACCACTGGGCTGAGGAGTTGGTTGTAAGTTAATGGCCTTGGTAGCATTACGATGTTGTGGTTGGGCTGGAAGCTTATCTTACATGGATGGAGTAGGTGGTATTTGGGTTAAGGATGGAAGAGCATGTGCTAAAGGATGAGAAGGATGATAGGAATAGGGGGTTTTCCCTCTAGTAGATGGAGAATGAGTTTTGTAATACTCTGGAGGGTAGTAGTGATGCTGAAAAGAAGCATGACTAGAAGAGTCATGTGGAGACATTAGTTGTTGAACATAGTACCCATATGGATCTAGCTACCTATAAGTGTATTTTTGCCTTGGTGGTGGCATCCCCCATGACTGTGGGTGTTTCCATTGCTGGTATTATTCATATGGCTATAGTGGAGCTTCACTTGGATAATAGGCTTGTTGTTTTTGGTGGAACTACCTTGGATTACCTTAAGGATAAGGCAATCTTCTAGGTTCTTTCCTTCTTGCCAATTTAGGATTTAATGTGTACATCCCAAACTCCTACAAGTGTGACATAATAGGGTAACATCTTTTAGGATGTTTGTATTGGCAGATTTCATATCCATCATCGTCATCTAATTTTGACTTCACAACCTCTTCTATTATCATAGCCTTGCCCTTACCTCTTTGGTAGGCATGTTAAGCTTTTTTTCGCTTCCTAATATTACAATCATTACTATGCTCCCTTGTTTCTTATTTAATTTTTAGAAAAATTTAGAATTTTTCATCCAAAGAGTCCCATAATTTATCAACCTTGGCCAATATGTTAGAAATAGAATTTTGTATTGGCAAGATTTTCTGTTGCACCACCTCATCAAGTGATGACTCTTTCTCATCGTCATAAAATCATACCTCTCTTTTTCTAATGGAAAGATCCATGTTATATTCCTTAGCACTTTCCTATTTCTTCATATCTCCTTCTTCTTTTGCCACCTACTCTATCAACCTTTGGATCTAATGGCCTCTAAGTTTTGATAGTCTTCCTTGGGCATAAATTCCAAGAGTTCTTCTCACTTTTGATATGAGTCCATCTATGTTATGATGAAGTTATTCCTACTAAGAATGACCATGGCCAGGACATTGATGTATGAGAGAATAGTATCTATTCATGGAACTATCTAAGGGTTTATGTATTCCTTACTTCCATCCTTGGATTTGCTTTCTCAGATTAGACACTCAAGAGTACATTTGGTATTTATCATTGAATAACTCTAGCATTGTACTCCACTTGCCAATGGATTCTGGCTCTAAGGACTAATACCAACTTTCTACTTCCTTGATGAGTGTCTTGGAAAATAGCTTTAATTTTTTCCAATCATGTTCAATATTCTATAAGGTAAAGACATTGTGAAAGACTTGAAGATGTGTCTATAGATCAAAGTTATATCGCCCCTCAAATCTAGGAATATTGTTCATTTTAAGTCTCTTAATCTAACTATCTTTCACATTCATGGTTGAAATTTTCACTACCTTTACAATATTCAACATATTTTGAGTTTCTAGCAAAGGCTTTCAATAATGCTTGATGGATCATGATCAATTGCATTGACGAGGAAGCCTTGTCCACATAGTGTTCATTTTTTGCTATAAATATGTGCTTACCGGCCACATTTATTGCATCAAATTTAGAATAGTAGTAGAACTCTCGTAGTTTGGTCATTTGAAAGTTAGAATATTTCTCCCAAGTTCTTGCAATAGGAGTCATTGAATATATAGATCTTTATTCAAGCATTGTTGTACTTGAGCATGATAGTATGTACGGTAATAAAGATGGGCTTCTTGATAAAGCTTGCAGCATTCTCTATAGTTTAGATATTTATTCATGCATTCAATGTTTTCAATTATTTAATCAATGTTTTTTAGTAACTAAGATAATAAGGTAATTAAGTGAGATAAGGTAGATAGATTAATTACATAAGTACGATTGCTTCAAGTGTAACATGCATTCACTTGGTAATCCCAACAATGTTATTTCTTGGTGCACCTAGTAGCATAGTGCTTGGTAATCCAATAGTGAATGCATGGGTTCAAGATGTGTATGGAGAGTGGGACTGGATTCTTATGTTAGGACTAGTTAGAGACTAGTTAATTAGTTAATCCAATTACTTTATCTCTCTTTAAACACCAAAACCATAAAACATAAAATAATAAAAATCATATGCCTCAATTATACTTAACCATACCTTTGTACTTCACAAGTGTAATTGGGAAGACAACAAATGACCTTAGGGTAAGATTCAATTTCTAGAAGAATAGTGCACTAGAAACTATAAAGTCCATATAATTTAATTAGATTGCATGTGAATGCTTTATGATTTGTATGGTTGGATGTAGGGGTATCTCGCCACTCATCATCAACACTGTTGTAGGGGACTTTGTTTGTTAAGCATGTGTTATCTAGGATTAGTGATTATTATTAATATTGTTGGACTAACTCAAGGTTAACATCATTCTCACATGACATATAACTACTAAGCACATTTATAATTTTATTTGTTTTGCAAGATGTCTTCTTCCCATAGGCATGAAGATGTCAAATTGCTAGTCCCACAAGAGTGCAAAGTGGTATATACTCATCTAGATGAATAGCTACAATGGCATGACATGGAGGGCAACATCATATTACTTCCCGATTGATTTGTGCTAGGGATGCTCTTTCAAACTCTTAAAAAGTTGGGCATCCTAGATCTTCATGAAGAATACATTATGAATGGTTATGACACTGGAGACTACCATTCCATTGAAACATAACACAAGAGAGATTGACACTAGGTGAAGCATCACAAGTTTACAAAATGGAAACACTTTACTAACACTTTGTTCTTGCTAAACCAAGATGACAATGTGGATCCTTTCCTTGAGGTTTCCCAACATGAAGATTCTCCACCCTCTATTGTTGGTGATGAGGATATGGCCCTGAATCTATGATCCACTATTCATAAACTAGGTTCAAGAAAAAGTAACAGTTAAGGTAAGGACTCAGGTAAACATCATGATGGAAAGGGATCTAAGTATGGTTATTGTAATGAGCAAAGAGGTGGTGGTGGACATCATAGTGGCAATGGTAGTCCACCTTTCTCTTCATTTGATTTTGAACATTCTTTTTCATCTACTAGTTCTCATAGAAGCTACCATAGAAATAATCATGATGAAGGTGATCAATGATATAACAATGACTGTAGAACCCACCAAGAATGTCAGGGTAACAGAGAACATCATCAAAGACAATGCCATAATGATGATGATGAGCCTTTGTTGGCTACTCAAATCATGCTTAACATTGTAGAGGCAGTAAAGATTCTAACTAGGCATGTGAAGGATAGTTGGATCAAGTGCTTAGATATGAACAATATCCCAAGATTTGAGGGAGGATACAATTCTAATCTGCAAAAAAATCTACAAGCTTTTCATGATGCCTGTGCCTTACAAAACATTGAAAATGATTGGTAGAAACTCAAGCTCTTCCCTAGGACACTCATCAAGGAAGCTAAAAGCTGGTATTGTTCTTGAGAGCCAGAATCTATCTATCGATGAAGTACAATGATTGAGTTATTTAATGATAAATATCAAGTGTACTCTAGAGTGTCCAACTTGAGAAGGGAAATCCAAGGCTATAAATAGGAAACACATGAACCCTTGGATGCCTCCATGGCCAAATATTATTCTCTCTTACATTGATGTCGTAGCCATGGATATTCTCAGAAGGAAAAACTTTGCCACATCATAGATGGGCTCAGAGCTAAAACAAGAAGAACTCTTGGGGTTTATGCCCAAGGAAGATTTTCTAAACTAAGAGCTCATTAGATCCAAAGGCTTATAGAGTATGTGGCAAAAGAAGAAGATGAGTTACAAAAAAGAGAAATTGCAGAAGAGTAATAGGAATCCTTCCATAAGAAAAAGGGAGGTTTGATTCTATGAAGAAGAGGATGCACCACTTGACAAGGTGATAAATAGAAAAACCTTTCCTATACAAAAATTTGTTTATGATATTTCAATAAAGGTTGACAAACGATAGGACTCTTTGGATGAGAAATTCCAAACTACCAGGAAAATTGTAGAAGCATTCAAAGAACAAAATAGTGATTGTGAATGTAGGAGACAAAAAGGAGCTAAACGTGCTTACCAGAGAGGTAAGGGTAAGGCTGTTGTAGTAGAAAACATTGTGGAGATAGAATCCAAAGATGATATTGAATGTGGCACCTATCAATATGATCATCTAAAGGGGAGTTGCTCTATGGTGTCACACTTACAAGAGTTTGGGGTGTATGCATTAAATCCATGACTAGCAAGGAGGCAAGCATCCAAATGATTGCCTTATCTTCAAGGAAATCTAAGGCAGTTCCTCCAACACCAACAAGCTTATTATCCAAGTGAAGCTCTATCATAACCATATAAGCAATACCAACAATGGCATCAATCACAATTGTGGAAAATGCCACCACCAAGGTAGCAATACCATTATAGGCAACTAGATCCATATGGGTAATAAGTTCAACGAGTCATCTCTTCATGAAATTCTACAAGTTATGCCTAATTTTAGCATCACTATTACTTGGTAGAGTATCACTGAACACATTCACCATCTACTCAAGGGGAGCACCCATATCCATACCACTCTCTGCATTCATCTACACACATCCCTTTACCCTCAACCTAATTACCTCCTACTCTATCCATGTAGGGTAAATTTCCCTCATAGCCACAACAATAAAATGCTATAGGGGCTATGAATTCATAGCTAACCTTCTAGTCAAGTGGTTTGGATAATCATTCTAGGAAACAACCATTTTTCTGACTTAATAGCCCTCCCAAACCCTCACAACCTAATATGGCTTCTCACCTTGCATCTCTAGTACCCTCATCCTCTGCATTAGATATATTTGAGTGCCCTTCAAACCAAATTCCACCTTGGATCCACACTATGATATTAACTCATGTTTTTTTCAATTGGATGAAGGCTAGCAATCTTTCCATGAAAATATCTAACCTAGGAAGTCCACTCATTTACCTATAGATCACTGGACATGAGCCACGCAAGGATCTTCTTGATTCTGGTTCTAGTGTTAATCTCATCTCTCATGACATGTACAAGGAATGGAACCTACCACCTCTTAAGAAGAGCAACATCCATTTAGAATTAGCAAATTAGTCAATCACTATTCCTTTAGGATTAGTGAAGGACATTGTAACCACAATTAGTGGGTAACCTTAGCCTATCAATTTTCTGATGATCAAGGTCAAAAACTGTAAAGGTGACTTCCCCATCATTATGGGAAGGACTTGGTTAAGTACAACTAATCCACATATGGGTATAAGGGACCTCTCCTTGGAAATCTCCAAGGAAAATGAATTTGGACATTTAGAGAAGAAGCATATTCCATGCATCATGTATAGTGATAATGGGTGGAATTATGCAAAAAAATATTTGATCCATCAAAAGTACATATACTAAAGCATGTAATCAGTGTGTATAAGAAACAAATATTCAAAGGTGTCTATACATAGTAGCCATAAAATAGGAGGGCACCCAATGGTTGACAACTAACTTAGATAGCAGCACATTATGCATGGAATCAATTGAGATCCTAACATGTGCTTATGTTGAAAGTATGAATGAACTTGAGTAAGGTCATCACCAACTCTTTGATGATGAAGATGATGATACCTATTTGGAAGATTTGGAACTCCATGATAACTTCAAGAAGGAGCCCATAGAGTTGAAAACTCTACTAGTTGACATGCATTCTTAAACAATGGTAAGCTAATCATTATCAATGTTAGACTTGCTCCTAAATAAAAAGAAAAGTTGTTGAAGTTGGTTAACAAATGGCCAACAACCTTTGCTTGGTCATATCCTAAGCTGACTAGAATCGATTCAAGGATATGCCAACATTGCATTTACATTGACTTGGCCATGAAGCCAAGAAGGTAGTTGTAGAGATGGTTGAACCCCAAATTGAAGTAGATCATTAAGGAGGAAATAGAGCAACTCCTCAAGGTGAGGTTCATCTATCCCATCGCAGATAGTGAATGGGTTAGCCCACTCATAATTGTGCCAAAGAAAGATGCCAAATGGCAAGTTTGTATTTACTTCAAGCTATTGAACATGGAAACATTCAAAGATCATTTTTCATTATCATTTGTGGATCAAGTGTTAGACACCATCTCCAAGCATTGCAATTATAGCTTCTTGGATGGTTATAGTGGCTATAACCAAATCTAAATTGTGCCAGAATATTAGGTTAAGACAACATTCACAAGTCCTTGGGGAACTTTTGTATATTGTAAGATGTCATTTGGCCTATGCAATGTTCCTAAAACATTTAACGCCTAGTCCTTAGAATCTTTTAGCAAAAAATTAGTAGTGGTGTGGAAGTATTCATGGATGACTTATCCACCTATGGAGCTACATTTGAGCAAGCTATGGACCACCTTAAGAAAGTACTAAAGATATGTGTGGAAATAAATCTATGGCTCAACTAGCAAAAAAGTCATCTTATGGTACAAGAAGGCATTGTATTGGGGCATTGAATTTCACAAGAAGAAATTGAGGTAGACTTGGAGAAGATAAGGATCATCCAAGGAATAACATGCTAACAAGAGATATTTAAAGATGCCCAATCATTCCTTGGACATACTGGCTACTACCAATTATTCATAGAGAATTTCTCTAAGATTGCAAAGCCAGTAGTTAAGCTTACGAAGAAAGATGCTTCATTCATTTGGACCAAGGAGTGTGAACATGCATTCCATCAGTTGAAAGAAAAACTCATAGAAACTCCAATTCTATGGGCACAAGACTAGTTCAAACCATTTCACTTAATGATAAACCCATCTAATTATGCTTTAGGAGTGGTGCTTATGTAGTTGGATGATAAAAAATGTCCATATTACATCCATTGCATGAGTTGAAGCATTGTAGGTGCACAAATGAATTATACCACCATCAAGAAAGAATTAATGGTAGTGTTGTATGCTTAGTTATAAAGTATTTGTGCACATAGGCCATAGTGTCATATGCTTCCTAATGAACAAGTTGACAATGAGTCCCCATATCACACAATCAATCATGATCTTACAAGAATTTGATCTCATGATGGTAGATCAGAAAGGGACCAAGAATGTGATTGCTGACCACCTCTCTCAATTGAGATGGGATAATAAATAGAAGGAGAGCTTACTCTTTGATCAATTTCCAGATGAACTTCTTTTTACACAAGTAATACCTAACCAAGTGTCATTAAAAACAACATGGTACAATGGCATCCTCATCTATCTTCATACTCAGGAGATGCCACAAGATCTTGACTTTAGAAAGAAGCAACAATTTCTTCATCAAGCCAAATACTTCATGGAAATCAATGGACACCTCTACAAGGTGTGCATTAATGGCCTGATTTTTTGGTGTCTCTAATGAAGATCAATTACACATTCTTCAGGATGCTCACAAAGGACCTTGCAAAGGCCACTATGTAGGAAGATGCATGGCCATAAAAATTTCGATGATAGGATATTATTGACCTACAATCTTCAGGGATGCCCACCTATTTGTCTAATCTTGTGAAAACTACCAAAGAGATGGTGGGATGAACACATGAATGGAGGATCCTCAATAGTGGATTCAACCACTAAAGTTCTTTGAAATATGTGGCATAGACTTCATAGGTCCCATCACACCCATGTCCAATGGAAAGGCATATATCATCGTAGTAATTGACTACTACACAAAATGGGTAGAAGTAGAAGTTGTTACTAACTATACATCATCCACTATTGCTAGATTTGTGCAAACAAATGTTGTAAATAGGTTTGGGAAGCCATGTGCACTACTTTTTAACAATGGAACTCATTGCAGGTGGTACTTTTAGAAAGTTGATGCAATGCTTGAGGGTTGAACATAAATTAATAATACCATATTACCCCAAAGCTAATAGTCAAGTAGAGGTAACTAAATAAGAGATTACAAAGATCCTAACAAGGACCATAAGTAAATATAGGAGAGATTAGAGCACAAAATTCAATAATGGCCTCTGGGCCTATTACTCAACATGGAAACTCTCCATTGGCTACTCTTCCTACAAGTTAGTGTATGGAAAACTTATAATGCTCCTAATTCAATTTGAGCTCCATAAAATCTCAACAACCTATGATTTGAACCTTGACTTGAGTCAGGCATAAAGAGAAAGATTGATCAACTTGAATGTGCTAGATCAAAATCAGTTGGTGGTCCTATCTTTAAATGAGGTGCACAAGCCATTCAACAAGTAATGAAATGACCTCAAAATATGGAAAGGGAAATTTCAACTAAGAGATACGGTTCTCTACTAGAATCCCACACATGTACCATAGAAAAATAAGTTTCAAACATTGTGGAAGGGACCTTACATAATTTTTAAAACCTTTCCTTCTGGGGCCATGACCATATACAAACCTAAGAGCCCAAATAAAATGTAGTTGGTCAACATCCAAGAAGTGACACTTTTCTTCAGTCCAAGCAAGCCAGTACAACAAATACCTCTACAAATGAACAACCATGTTCAATTTTTTGGATCTTCTCCTTCCAACTTAGTCATGGGGGAGATGGCCATCCATGTTAACCATCCATATAGCCTCTCAATTTTTCTACTTTTTTTCCACGTTTTTGAATTTACAAGTTATTTATTTTATAATTTTTTATTTTCAAATATTTTTCATTTTACATCATTTTTTATTTTGCACCATCATTAGTAAATTTGAAAATTTCTTAATTAATTTACACTTTCTTATATATATTTTTCTTTTTTTTATTTGTGTGTGACTTTTCTTCATTTATGCTAATAAAAGTGCTTTATTACCATAGGACATAGTGTCATTGTTGCTGGTTACTAATGATGGCTTGTGCTTAATGTCATGATTGTTAATGTTTGGTTTGTATTTTTGAATTATAATGTATGATGACTATGACATGGTTTATTTTTCATGGAACAAGCATTGAGTCCATGCCATCTACCCATCTCACAAACTCTATGGTTTTTCTTGTTCTAGAAGTTTGAGGTCCCTTTCATTAAAGAAACTTTTAATCAATTGGTGACCTTGGTAGTTTTTGAAATTGGTAAGGATTCAAAGGTTTGTATAGGGTGTGACTTCAAGAGAACTTAATATTTTTTGTACTCTTCTACTTACTTGAGTGCTTGAGTTTTTTTCATGAACTTATTACTATTCCATTCCAACTACTAATAGGAAGTCAAATAAGGTCTTTCCATGGTGTGGTTCCCATCCAAAAATTAAAAATTAAAAAGAATGATGAAAATTCAAAGCACACCCATTAGACAAATAAACAGTCTATGAGCACTAGTTATGGAGCTAGAAAGACATGTTACCAATGCTTGAAGGTCCCCTCTAACTAAGGACCTCTCTCTCTCACTTTCTACTTCTCTTTTCTTCTCCTTATGAAATGATGATCATTTTGTGGGAGCACTCTTGTATCTTGAGTGGGTAGATCGGTCTTGGAGTGGTGATGTGAAGGCACTAAAAGAGGCTAGTTTTAGTCTGGACTAAGGATGGATCTTCTTAGGTCATTTTAACCACAAACTTCACAAGGGACTTCTTATGACCTCAATTTGGGATTCCATTCCACCTTCTTAGTCATCAATTAATGCTACCATAACTCATCTCACTACCCAGTTCTATGTTATGCTCCATGTCTTAGTTTGATGTGTTGGAATTCTTGGATAGATTCTTCATGTTGGTCCTTAAATTTTCATGAACCTTAATTGACTTTGGGACCCATGCACTCCTTAGTTGAGGTTATGCAAGGGCAAAAAGGACATGTGCCAGCTATGGGATGGATCCAATTGAACATTTTTTGGCTTAGTTAGTTAAGTTCCTTACTTTAGACATTGCTACAATCCTATCTTTCATAGATTCCATTGAGTATCTCACTCAGTGGTTCTTAAGCCTCTCATTAAATTCATCCTCCATACCATTTTCTTAATTTTCTAAATTTCTAAGCTCCCAAACCCTCCTACTATATTCATCCTAGTCATGGCTTTTTGGGCTTCCATTTGATGCAAATTTCAATCAAAAACTCCTTGTATTTTGAAAATTTTGACAAAGTCAACAGAAGTCTATAGTGGTTAATAGTTGTGTTGATGAGGTCTTGTCAATGTAGCCAACCTCGTCAATGAGGTTCCATCAATTTATGTCAAAAACTCCATATATACCACCACACACTTTGAAATTTTTTGTTATTTACTTCATAACACAAGGGAAGTTTTTGTCATTTTTAAAGCCCAAAACCTTTCAGAGCCCAAAACTTCTCAACCATTTGTCCAAATCACTCCGTTCTTTGATCCTACAGCTATTGGAGGTAAGCTCTTTATCGTGGGGACCACAAACCTTAAGATTTCCAATGAATTTTTTTGAAAATTTTTGTAACTCTCCCAAAGGTTTAATGAATACAATGATATGAAACCATCAAATTTTGAGAGTTAACTATTCTAACACCCTTCAAAATGACTTGTTAACATTAAAACATAAATAAAATAATAGTTAAAATTGATTAAATCATCCATAATCACAACTTAGCCATGTGTAACTATCCTAAGAAGATAAGGTATCCTAACTATTTCATGTTATACAACAATTGCTAACCTATGATCATGTTGTGATTACAGATGGCACTAAGACCAAAACAACCATAGGAGGGAGGATCCTCTCAAGTAAGGGAGAAACAGTCTAGAACTAAAAGGGGCCAATAAGAACAAGCCTAGGAGCCGCTAGAGGTAACCCATGGAATGGGATTTCTTCAAGAGGAGTCCAAAGTGGAATCTATTTGATAGATTCTTGAAGAATAAATTTCATCAAAATAATCACAACAAGGAGAAGCACTAGGACCCATATGAAGGCTTGAAGTCACACTAACACAAGCCTACCTCAACATCATTAGGCCCCATGAGATCCAACACTCAATTCTCCAAGAACTGAACTTTAGGCAATTTTAAGATCATGCTCTAGTAAAGGTGAAAAAAAAATTGCAAACCTCTCTCATGTGGCCAATCATTAGTTCTAGTGTGGAGTGGTACATGGGAGAGATGTGTCTCTTCTAGAGCAATAGGAGGCTAAGCTCCATAGTAAAGATCAAGGATATTCAAGTGTCCTACTTAGTTAAAGTTATTGCATAGACACTGGGGTTGCCTGATACTATGACATAATTAGTAGAGCTATTAACACAAGGTAACCTTGAGGCCAAAAGGGAGTGGACTCAGTAGTGTTATAGGGCCAACTATAAGGAATACGACACACTCACATTAATGGAATGCAAATATTTCAAAATAGTAGCCTACCATCTCAATCCAACAGTGAGGCCCAATGAGGTGACTTCTTTTTCCACTTCAACATGCACCACTCTAAATGGGAGATTTACATCAAACCTTTCATAATTGATCTATTTAGAGATTAAGAAGCACTTCAAAGAGAGTGAACGTGGAAGAAAAACCCTACCTTTTCCATACCTCATCTAGAAACTTTGCAAAAGGACAAGGATCATCTGATAAGAAAATGACACAATCAAGCATGCACCTTTGGCCTTGTGGCTAAAATAATGAAGGAAAAGATACCTGTCATGACTAAAGAAGGAAAGTAGTAGCCACCACCTCCATTGCCTACTCAAGAAACAATGCCAAAGGCCCACGTAGCCATTGAGTGCTTGTGCAAAATTTGAGAGTAGCTCTTACGTGAGCTGGAGTATCATGTAGGAATGAGTGATGTAGATCCATCTGTGTATTGACCAATGATGAGTCATCGTAATGAGGTATCTCAAACAATCAGTCAAATGGAAAGAGGTGGACCAATATTCTCTATCCAATGAATGTAGTTACCCATGAGGTTAGATCCTAATGGTCAAGAGGTGATGGTGTCATTATCTCAACACCATTTATTCCCAGATATCTTTGGGAATGTTGCCTCCTTTTTGGTGGTGCATTTAGAGAAAGGTGAAGGAGCAACTATGTTGGTGATGTAGCACCAAGGATAGGAGACCATTGCTAAAGTAATTGTTGATCAAATCATTGAAGCACTTAATACACCTACAACATTTGTACCAGATGTATCTACACTTTAAGATGTGCAGATGTCCGAAAGCATTGTCAGTGAAAAATTAAATGTAGCCTAGCATGAAGAGTTATTGGATCGACTAGTAGGGACTAAGCAATTGATTTAAGAAATCTTTAATTTCCTAGATAACATTACTACAACCTAGTCAGACCTATTGGAAGTAAAGGGCAAGTCCATCATCTTGGAGGGGCAACTTGGAATGGCCCAAGCACAAAACCAATGGTTGATTGCAAAAATTGTTGAACTACATGCTCATTTTGTTGATCTCACACTCCTTAGCCTAGTAATCACCAAAGATGAAGATTTTCAACAACTTCAAGAAAAATTCATAAAATTTGAGGAGGAAATAGTGATGGCCATCTTCAACTAATCCATAGTAGAAGAAAAAACCTACTTGGTTTGAAATGTGCTAAGAAAATGAATCATTGACCACTAAAAATCATCACTTGTGCAATGTTGATGCACAAAAATAATAGATGTAGGAATTCATTCATTAATAATAGGAGTAGCTTGCCAGGGTAAACATTGAGTTAAGAAAATTGGCCATAGAGAATCAAAATCTATCTATGGAGGAAGTCCAATCCTTATGCCAAAGGTCTACAATTAAGATCAACACTTGGAAAAAAGAGGCTCTTAAGTTTGAAAGAGTTAAAAATCACTATAAAGACCAGGTTGGCTTGCAAAAGGAGGTAAATGAGAAACATATTCAAATGGCTAAGGTAGAAGTAAATGAAGCCCTCTAGTAAATCCAAAAGGGAAGAGAAGTATGATAGCCCATCATTGATGGGATTAATGCCTATAACAAAGTAAAAATCTACCTAAAGGAGTTACAGATTGAAGAAATGATAGAATACATAGAATTGTCAAATCTCCACTATGTAAACCTGGTGATGCTAGTTGCTGGACAACCATGGTCAAAATTGAAAAAATAAGTGGTCAGCTCATACTTGTTGTACAAGGCTAAGTTCAAGCAACATAAAGACACTAAGTAAAAGCTTGAGATAGCAAATGCTAAACTTGAAGTTCTTAAGGTATAATTCATAGATCAATGATCAACTACCAAGAACTTGGACAAGAGAATGAATGATTACTAGGATTTGAAAGACATAGTTAAGGCATTCAACATCAAGCTTAAATAATTTTCTATTTGGTTCATTAATACTAAGAAGCTATTTCTAGTGATTCCTTGTCTTTGCAATGTGCTTGTTCCTATCCACATTGATGAATTTGTGTGGATGGTGCATAATCCTAGGAGTAAGGAGAAGAAAAAGAAGGCATTGATAGATGCCTTTTGCCTCCTACTAGAAGTTGTATTAATAGTAGGATAGCCATAGCCACCTCAATTGTGGCACATGCCTGAAATCATTGAAGGTTCCTTAGAACCTTAGGAGCCACCATCACCTAGGATTGTTTGACCTTTTGCATCAACTTTATGCCATCAAAGAAAGTGCTATCCAATTTTAAAGAGTCATGTCATGATCTTTAGTTTTGTATCATGAACATCATAATTTTTGTAATGTGTTGATATGTACACTCAGGCACTTAGTTTTGTTAAGTCAATTTTTTTTGTTTTCTTAAGAGTTAGTTAATAATACCATACCTTTCCAATCTTGTAAAGAAACTCAAGGATGAGTTTTTATTTAGTCGTGGTGGTATGATGGATTCTGGTTGGCTACGTTAACAAGGCCTCATCAATGTAATCTTGTTGACTAGGCCCTATCAATGTGGTCCTAATGATGCATCGTTTGCTGCATCGATGTAGCCTCATTGACACAAGGTCTAATTTTTGCTATCAATACATGCTCACCAACTATATTTATAGCATCAAATTCTCCTGAGTAGTAGAACTCTTACAGTTTGTTTATTTGAAAGTTAAAATATTTCTTCTAAGTACCCATAGTAGGAGTTATTGAGTGTGCAGATCTTTATTTGAGCATTGTTGTACCTAAGCACAATAGTGTGTATCATAATACAAAAGAGCTTCTTCAAAAACCTTGTAGCATTTTGGATAGTTTAAATATTTATTCATTTATTCAATGTTTTCAATTATTTAATTAATGTTTTTTTGGTAATTAAGATAATAAGGTAATTAAGCAAGATAAGCTAGATAGATTAATTACATAAGTATTATGGCTTAGAACATAACATGCATCTGCTTGGTAATCCCAACAATGTTATTGCTTGGTGTGCTGAGTAGCATAGCACTTGATAACCCAATAGTGGATACGTGGGTTTAGGATGTGTTTGGAAAGTAGGACTGGATGCTTATGTTAGGACTAGTTAGAGACTAGTTAATTAGTTAACCCAATTACTTTATTGAAACACCACCAAACTTGGGCCACCATGTTTCAACTACAAATTTATTTAAGTGTCAAAACAAGAAAAATTTTTTCTAAGTGCTTGGGTTACATCCCCATTGCTTAGACTATGCTCTAAAGTGTAGTCAACATAGTCGACACAAATAGCCAGTTTGCAAGGATTTTTCTAAGGGTCAATGGCAACTATAGATTTCTCTAAGTTCTTGGACTATGCTCTCACTGCCAAGAAAATGCTCTATAACATAGTCAACATTGAAGAGATCAATTTTTGCAAGATTTTTCTAAGCATCAAGACTACACTTTCACTTCCAAGACTACACTCTAGAGCCTAGTATAGTCAGTTAGGGTGCCTAGTTTTGCAAGATGTTTTTAATTGTTGGTGCTATGCTTTAGAGTGCAGTTAGCGTAGATAGTTTGGAAGCTCAGTTTTGGCAAGCCTTTCACTAAGTCTTGGGACTATGCTCTCCACTATTGGAACTATGCTTTAGAGTTTCATTAGCACTAAAGGTTAGTTTTCCAAAAATTTTCTAACTATTGAGACTACACTCCAGAGCGTAGTCAATGTAGTCATGTAGTTTTACCTCCAGAAGTCTCCAAAATGTAGCACTAACCTTCATCTTGACTTTGACACACCTTCAGCAAGAAATATTAGCAACTTGCATCTTTTTTGCATCCCTCATTTGTCCCCAAATTGTACCTACACTTGACACCACTTGAGAAAGTGGACAACACACTCTTGGATCATAGTCTCCAAAACTTGCATTGGTTTTAGGTAGATTGTAGTTTGTTTGACACTTGTGCATGCGTTTTGGTAACGTAGTCATAATATGGTAGTTTTGAAAGGTCCATTAGAGCACACCAAGGCATAACACCATCTACTTTAGTGGAAGCATAGTTAGGTGTAGCATAGTCCCAACTACCCCACTACCATGTGGCATCCAATTCACAATTCACAACAACTCTAACCCTATAAATACCCTAGCACTCTACATTTTAGGGGTTGGAAAATATAGTTTTTGAGCATTTATTCTTGCATTTGAGTGCATTTGACATTTTAGTAGACTTTGAGCTAGCCTTTGGCACTATTGCACGCCACCCAAGACATTGTAGACCATCACAACCCACAAGACACTACAATGGCCAACTTGATAGGCCTAGACTTCACTACAGATGTTAATTTTCATGGCCCATACATCCCAAGACTATGAATATTTGTATACTATGCCTATTTATACATTGTATACCTCCTCATCTTTCTTGTAGTTAACTACACTCTTCCCATTTGGGGTGGTGCCACTTTTTCTCTCACTCACTTCTTGTGCATTTTTTAGCATCTTTACTTGCATTTTAGCATTCTACATGGATTTCTCATGATTTTTTACACATATTCACATGTTTGAACCTTTGTTTCACATCTAAAAACCTTGACTATGCTCACCCTTGTTAACATCATTAACACTGCAAACATCATGCAAACACTTAGCATCATTTTAGCATTGCATCTCAAAAGTCCTAGTTTGATTGACAAGACTATTTTGGGCACCCCATCTCCACCTCCATTAGGCCCTCACATAGATGCAAGGTCAAGCTATGCATACTATGAACCTCTTGGTGTACTATGATAATGTTTGACATTTTTGATCAGTATAGTTTTGGTGCTAGGAGGGCTAGTGCCATTTTCTTCCACAGTCTTTGTTCGTTGTTGTCTCATGTGCTTTCTCCACCACCATTGCTAGCTCCAAGATAGTGTAGACCCAACACCCTTGTGGACCTACCACAATAGTAACTAGATCTTAGGCCAATGCAAGAGTTGTTTACGACCTAGTGGATGTAGACTAGACCCCATTGTTAGTTCCCCTAGAACCCCATGTAGACACACCAAAGCTTACGTTCTATACTTAGATAAATTATATGTCCTTAGGAGAGTGTATTTGGCTCTCAGTGTAGAGAGCATAGTCAGCTCTTAGTGTAGTAAGCATAGTCCTAGAGTTAGCCATTTTTTAGTAGCTTCTATAGTTAGCCACTTTTCATAATTTTTACACTTAGCCATTTTTCATGCAACTTCCATACTTATACATTTTTCCTTCCCCTTATAATTGACAATTTTTTGCATTTCTCCCTTTGCATCATGAACCTTGAGAAGCCATATACATCTATTCCAAGGACACTCATGATCCTTCCCACCCAATAGGAAAACAAAATTGACCACACCACTAGTCTTGCCATGGTGAAGCAATGGAAATAGCTTAGGTTGTGCCACTTAGATCCTAAGTACATTGCTTTGAATGATGAGTAGTACAACTTCATCTTTGCAAATATCCAAGTAGGCCTACCTATAGATTGCTTAGACCTAGAGTCTAAATGAGGCTATGAGCTGATACATCGAAACAAATGGGAGTACGTCCACACTACTATTGACTTCATTCCTCTCATCAAGCCCTATCAGTGGATGCTAGCATAGCTCATCTACACTAGTGAGTACAAGGTGGAAACCAATTATGAGGAATCCATACAAGAAGAGAAAGATGAGTTTGAAGCTCATTTAGAGCATGAGGACTTATTCCATACCTCCTTCCAATAGAAAAACCTTGATTTGGTCTTCTTGTAGTCCCATCCACCTATCTTCCCAGAGAAAGTTATAAACTTGGTGTTACCTCCTAGGTCTACATCGGTGGTGGCAACCCATCAAATGCACTACACATGCTAGGATATAGTACATCCTGTTAACCTACCCTTTGTCATACCTTCACAACTTGCTCAATCTTCCCTACCAACAACTATCATGCCTATGCAACCCTACATGCACATCATGCACATTCCTTTGTTGTAAGTGACTTAGGCATCGTATGTCCTTCCTGTCATGTTGGTGCCCTCTATAGCGATCCAACCCACAAATGCATGGTGGGCCCCAGCTGTTGTGCTCGTGGCATAGCCCACACAACAAGCATAGTGCATGGCCTTACAACCCACAACCAGGTCATGGGCCATCTAAATAGCATAGTAGGTGGCACAACTAACATAGCCCACTGTAACCTCCCCAAGCCTAAATCAAGCATTCTAGCTTATCTAGACTTTAATCGAAGACATCAAGTGGCTTAAGGCTACCTCCTCTAAAACGGTGCATGTGATGGGCTTCTATCAAGATGTTTTTATCAGTCTTATTGTTCCATCACTAACCCTACCTATTGGGGTCCCACTACTCCAATTCACCAAATACAATGGTGAAGGGAACCCTATTGTCCACTTGGTGACCTTCCAATCTAAATGCTTATTATTGCAAGCATGGCCACATGCCATCATACATGTGTTCACCATGTCCCTGATCAACAAGGCACTGGATTGGTATTGCATGCTTCCTAGGGCCTCCATTTCCTCTTTGGAGGATTTGCTTAGTCAATTCATCACATACTTTAAGTATAACTTGAAGCCTAAGATAACCATGGACTAGCTCATGCAAATTAAGTAGGGCCACTTAGAGCCCATGTAGAAATTCATACAATGTTGGAGTGCTTCACTAAATGAAATCTATGAGCCTATAGTGGAAATACACATGATAGCAATTTTCAAGAAAGTAATAAGTGACTTTATTAAGTGAAAGTTGCATTATCTAGCCCTGCAGTCCTTAAGCCAAGAATTTGCACAAACTAAAAGCATTTAGGCTACAGTGGAAGCTAGCAATGACCTAGCCTACATGGCCTATAAAAATTTGCACACTAAGAATGATAAGGATACAGGCAAATAAGAAAAAACTATGGAAATGGTGGCCAATGAGGCTAGGCTAAACAACATCAAACCAATGGGCAAGACACCCAAGGCCCTAGTCAACAATAAGGCTTATGGGTCTATCACTATGGCAAGTAACTAGCTTTTGTCATTGGCAACCATAGGGCAAGCTGCCCCAAGGCCAAACTTTGAGTGCAAGGATTGGTCAAAATACACACTGTTTCCCCTAAAGCTGTTGGAACTCCTAGACCAATTACTAAAGATTGGAAGAATCTAGTATAAGTAGATGTTTGAGGATGCTTGTAACAGACATAATAGATATTACAAGCTCCTTAGAAATCCCTCGGTTGTAGCACCAAATGAGCCTCCAATCCCTAAGCATTTTAGGCTATACTGGTTTTTCCGCTGCTATCAATTTCCTAGACACAACATACAATTTTGCATGGCTCTGCAAGATGACATCCAATGCATGATTAATTGAGGTAAGTTGGTGAGGGTCTACAAGGACCGTCAAAACATGGGTAATGTAGGATACACCATCAACGCTATCAACATTGATGACAACCTAGAACTGGGGTAGGGGCCATCCATGGTCTATGTGCCCTCTAGGAATTCTGGTGCTTCTACTTGTCCTTCATAAATTTAAAGTTTTCTTTTTTTGTTAGAGTGTCATATTGGAAACCCACAAAACCCTTTGTGGTGAGGGTCCCACAGCATGTTATAGCAGCAACATCCTAGTCATGCTTTGTCATTAGGGTGTTGCAACATGTGGACTAACCTACGTTGATTTTGGTGGTGGGCCACACATTAGTCCTTGCTCATCCAAGGCCCCATCTTATGAGAAACACTATCAGGAAATCTATGTGGCAACCCAGTAGGCTTAATGAGTGCCTCATCAATAGAATTCCTAGGAAACACTAGGAGCAAAGAGAGCTAGGACCACCAAAGCCATTGCCCTTGTCCATCATCCCCATGGCTAAATCAATCAAGGAGGCCATCACAAGAAACTAGCAATCAAGCACTAAGGCTCCTATGTAAGCAAAGCCCAAGTTTTCTCTTCAAGATACTTATTTCTAGGGCTGCATGGAGGAGATGAAGGCCAACAAGGTAGCAAACATCGATAAAGACTTTCTAGATGCATTGGCCCAGGTCAAATAGGATCTAAAGCAAAAGAACACTAAATTGAGCCTATATGACTTGATTATGATCTCCTCTACACATCATGAAGTACCAGTATCCTCACAAAGGAAATCCAAGTAGATAAGCAATCCATCCACACTATGATGTTGCCTCCTGCACCACAAGAACCAAGCTCAACATCCTTAGTGTTTCGTGATGAGGTAATAAAGATTGACATTGAGAAGGGTTAGGTCATTACTGCACCATGTTCATTATAATCTATGTAGGATAGTGCAAAACCTGTAGGGTGCATGTCAATGATGGGGGAGAAACTAATGACATCCCATACACTATCATTGACAAGCTAGGTCTTGTTGACTGGATTAAACATGTAAAGATAATGTGCTTGAAGTCCTTCAATGGGTCACACATTGTTATAAGCGGAATAGTCACAATAGCCTTCCTAGAAAGGGAGAAATTCCCCACCATAGTAGAATTCATCATAATCGAGAAGATGCCAGGTTTCAAGCTAATCCTAGGTAGGCCTTGGTTAGCCCAACTACGGGTCGTCTCCTCTCCAATCCACCAAGAAATCCACCTTTCATATGAAGGTGACGAGGTTATCATTTATGATGAAAATGCAGCCCCTCTAGCCATCAACAACATAGAAACAAAATAAGGATCATAGGTGGAGTTCCTCGATGACACATCTCCTGTGGAGAATAAGTGTGAAACATGTGAGGCAGACCAATCCAAGAAGCCAAAGGAAGCCAAAGGCCTCGCAGAGGACACTTTGTGGACAGAATTTCCCTTTGACATAGCTGACAAAGGTCAAGGTGAGTACCACATTGTACCGTCTAGGCCCTATGCACCCCCTCACCCACACTGGGTTAGGAAGAAACTACATGACTAAGGCATCCCCTTAGTCAACATGCATTAGGTGCCTACCTATACCTCACTTCTTCATACCTCGCTTGCTTGCATTTTGTTTGCACATTTATGTTTAGCTTAGTTATTTGCATTTTGCATTATTTTCTTTGTTACATATTTCTTTTATTTTTGCATTTTCACTTAGTTTACATCTTTACCTTTTAGTTTACTTTTTAGTAGTTATTAGCTTACACAAGAGAAACATTAAAATACATAAAAATCATAAAAACTAAAACTATAAACACATGTGGTCCAAAAAGGCCTTAAACTAGTGCATGGCTCGCCATGGCCTTAAATTGGCATCCCATGGCCCACCACGGCCTAAAACTGGCAATGCTTTTCCTTCCAACAGATAGCCCAAAATGGCCTTAAGCTACCACTGGGGCTCAAAATGGCCTAAAACTAACAACACACATGACCTAAAATGGCCTAAAACTATCATCGTAGTTGGGATTGGCCTTAAACTAGCATATGCCCTTTCGCTATGGCCTTAAACTAGCATGGGGCTCATAATGGCCTAGCACATTAATTCATTGCATTACTAGCATTAAACACATAGCAAATAATCACAAAAGCCATCACATTATATAGTAAAACATTCATTATCTCTCACATTAATAACCATACATAGCATGAGCATCAACACCATGTAGCGAAAAATGCACAAAAAATACAAAAATTCCCAATAGCAGGGCTACATCAAAACATGCTCAGCCGATAGTACTAGGTGGAGGTGGAGGTCCTTCTTCCTCCATTATGCTGCTGGGGCTTGTAATATTTCCTGGTGCCTATTAACAACACAACACCAACCAAATAGCAAATTAGTAAGCAAATGTACAATATACAAGCTAACACAAAACACAAAAAAAACATAGAAATAAACAAAAAGCTAACCTGAGAGGGCCCTACATCGATCATGTCTAAAGATAAACTATCAAGGCCCTCCTCTAGGTGTTGGAGGATCTTGGCCTCAAATAGTCATGTTTAGTCCTCTTAGACAAAGTCAATCCCCATAAGGGTCTAGCCTTTGTCCATAGTGGTCCAAGTCGATGGCTCCATGAAAAATGTAGTAGATGAAGTCTCTTCTAAGCATGTGACAATTTGCCTCTTCAAAGAGCCACTCACCATGGTATGACAAGTGAACAAATTGTAGGCTCATATCCTGTTGGTTTCCTCAAGGAACATCTCAAGGTGGTGGTGTTCAACAAACTCCTCCTTGTACCACCTAAGGTACACATCTCGCTCACAGTTGTAGTGGTGCTTGTGATTCTTTTGGGTCTACCTCCACATGTACACCTTTGTACTATAGTTTTTTAGTCCTAGTCCTTTTGGATAAGCATATCCATCTATAGCTACTACTCAATTATCTCTCAGGTGGCCTCATTTTTATCCCTGATGGCTAACTAGCATCTAGCATAATCTGTCTCTATAGTCCACCAAGTTGCATCTCCTTATGACTGAGCTGCTAGAAAGTCATATCAAGACTAAAGGTCCTTGATCTTTATGTCTTGACTCATCACCCTCTCTTGAAGCTCATGAATGAAAATCCACAAGTGCTCATTTGAGTGCCTACAAATCCACAATGCTGTTGCATATGAAAGCATTCACTTGTTAACTACTTCATATATATGATGAGGCACCTACTCCACTTTAGGATGAAACTCAGGGATAGTGTCCACTTTGGCCACCCTGATCAGATCCTAGTGAACCATAGAACCTATTGGCATACAACAAGAAAATCAACTTTAGCAACAAATTAAGCTTTCAATCAATAAGTCATAAAATAAAAGCAAAATCATGCACATACTAAGCTTGGGATCTATTTGCTGTAGGTGGTCAACCATGTCCTCCAAAATGCCTTGCATGAAGGCAAATCTATTAGGTGTCTCTACCCATGGCTTCATGTGGTAGGTAGACATCAGACCACTAGTAGGCACATCTGAGGCTACAACATAACAATGCACTTAGCAACAACTAAATAGCCAAATATGTTAGAGCAAAAGAGTAATAATAGATGGCAATGTAAGGCACTTACCTAGCAAGCCCTCAGGTGTGAGAGTAGGGGGGTCACCTAGCTACATGCTATCAAAATCACCCTTGTCAAGGTGGAATAGCCCCTCCTCCAACTATTGGAGGATCTCCATGGCATCATACAGCTCCTATCTATGTGCTTTCCTCTCCTCAAATTGAGGATGGACCTCCTCTGCTATAACTTTTGTGGTTGCTTTAGCAACCCTCTCTCCTAATTGTGACAATTTATAAACATAACATGTTAGCACATATTAGTACACATTAGCACATTAATATAACATAGAAATAAACATAAAAATATAAACATAAAAAATACAAAAAATGAATGTGTTTAATAAAGTACATATACTAACCTACAACCTTTGTGTGTAAGTAATGAAGCTTGAGGTGGATTTTCTTGCCACTTGTCCTTCCAACCTCAAGAGCAACCTACTCTATAGGCCATGGCCTCTTGATCTTCACCTTGGATGGTCCCATTGTTTCCATAATATAATGATTGACATTATTCACATCCCAAGAGACAACTAGGGAATCCTTTTCCATGCTATCACACAAATAGTATGATTGCCCCAAGAGACCTTTGGTTGTTACTAAATATGACTCATCAATACCCTCTAAGGGGTCCTATGTGCAAGTGGTCATGAACATGTGCTTTATCCAAGGCTTCGATAGCTACTCACAATCCTGCATGATCCACTGTCCATTATCACATACCACCAAGAGCTCTACAAACTTTTGCAAATACCCTATGAAGAATGCGAAGTGTACGTGAGACCTTGCCTAGAGGTTGAAGCATAGCCTAGTGATCTTCGCAAGTAAGCCAGTGATGATCTAGGAGGCCTAGTTGAACCTCATGTCCTCCTACAGCACCTCTTTCATAACTCATGCTTGCTCAACCCCAAGGATTTTTCTTTGGGAGAGCAACTTTAGGAAGACATAGATGTGGAAAAGAGGGTAGAGCTCTTGAACCTTAGGCATAAACATGTCCTTGATGGGTATTCCCTTGTGAGATTGAGTGGCCCCCAACCAGTCGTTGATCTCTCCTCTATGATTCACCTCTCTATTGGCATTGTCAATAACAAATGAGCCATTAGTGGGAAGGCCAAAGAGGTTAACAAAGAAGGCCTCATTGAGGTCTAGAACTATCTTCACACCATGCAGTTAGGTGAAAAAATGGTAAATATCACTACTAAATGAGTCTATGATGGTGACCATTTCAGCCACCAAAATGCTCAAGCTAAGGGCCAAGAATAGGTCCATCAACCGAACACACGTGACCCTAGTAGTTAGTGCCTCTGAGGCTTAATGGCACAACCAATGCTGCACACCCTCTACATCACCATATTTCATGATGAGGGTGGTTTTAGTGTAACCTGTGGTAACCATTGTCACCTCACTTGAGGCAACTATGGTAGAAATAAAGGTAGAAAGAACATTAATATCATGCAAAGGCAAATTAACAAGCACATGTAAGCAAGCACAAGGGAAAAAATGATAGATTCTTACATGGTACAAATGATGTGTGAGATGGAGGTGGTGGTGCAAGCATATCCTCTATTTTGAGCTCACCAGTAGCCCACTCCTCATCTAGTCAATCATGGATCTTACACTACTCAAACATCCTTAGGTATCAGGTAGGTTAGGACCCTAGCTCAACTTCCACCTACTCAAGCATAGCTTCCTAAAAGCTTAGACTAGAGGATAATACCTCTAGGGTAGTTTGACTCAAGGCTAGAGTATCACTCTCATCATGTAGATCCTACTCGTCAACTTTGAATCTGGCATTAAGCATGAGAAGTTAGCAACTTAGCGTGAGATAATAATAAGGAATATAATGTAAAAACTATAAGAGCACTTATCCTTTAGTGTAGTATACAATTCCATGTGGGTTTTGAAACAAAGTGTTCAGGTCGAGAGCAATAAAGAGGGTGTTTCTCTTATTGTAACTAGAGAACCCTACCATTCGCTAGATCCTGGATAAGGATCAAGCACCCCTAGGGCCTCTGCTTAAACCACCTACTTCATCATCACTAGTAGTAGGCTCATTGAACATGAATCTCAAAATGCCCTAGTTAGCCCTAGTTAGCAATGTCTTTGTGATGACGTTGGTAGCCTCTACTACTAAGTGTGACTACATCATCATCCTAAAGTGCTAAAGCAGGAACTCCAAGAACTTGCATGCTTTTAGTTGAAACTAACTACATAATGGCCCACCTACATATCTAGTGCAACCATTTTGGGAATAGGCTTGCTCATGTAGGATGGGCTTCAATTGCATCCTACAACTGCAAAAGCAATAGGGAAAGCATTATTATACATACATTGGATGCAACTTTTGATGAAATATTAAAAATTAAACTTAGCAAAATTAGCATAACATAGCATAGATTAGCAAAAAATATTCTAAGGCCTCATGGGTATAGGATGTCAACACATACATTTGATGTCCTTGGTACTCACTAAGGTACAACACATTTTGCATAGTATTAGCATCTTTTTTCACATGTTTGCATGTTTAACATTACCATAGTTTGCATGTTTTGGTAGGTTAGCATTGTTATGGTTTGTAGGTTCAACATTGTTGTAGGTTTTAGCAATGTTGGCATTGTTGCATTTTGCAAGTTTTGTAGAGACTGAAAATGTTAGTGGCTAGAACACCAAGAGGTTATCGGGTGCATAGCCTAACCCCAAATCCATGCAAGGGCTGTGCTAGAGAAAACCGAAATGGTGTGCCTTGAATAGTCTTGTTGATCAGACAAGGACTTACGTGGTGTTAAAATGAGTGTGCATGAAAAAGGTTCATACTATGTTATATGCGGGCATTGGGTCTAGGATAGCTAGAGTATAGTAGGGTGTCCCAGCCTGAGAACTATGACGTGAACATGCAAATATGTATGAAAAAGTAAGAAAAATACAAGTGTTATGCCAAATGCCAAAGAGAAATGCTTGAGAAATGTAAATAAATTTGAGAACAGTAGTGCACCACCCCAAAAGAGGAAGCGTAGCTAATTCACAAAGGTATACACAATGTATAATAGACATAGTGGGAGTGAAGTCACAGCCTCAAAGGTGTCAGGCTGTGAAGTCTAGTGCTCACTATGTTGAATTGTGCCTACTGAGTTAGTAGCCATGGTGCACCATGTGATGTTCTACTAGGCTACAATGGGGCTATAGTGTACTATGTAATGTAGCTGTGCCTCTCTACTGGTGTGGTGTGCTATGGGTGTCGTTCATCCACGGAGCTAAGTGCTAGGATGCCAAAGTGCCAAATGTGAAAATGGAAGTGTCAACTACCTTACTGGTGAAAAAAATGGAAGCCTCCCTTCTTCTCTTATTTTTATTGAAACATTAGGGCATGGGGGTATTTATAGGGCTACGGTTAGCCCAAAATGTGGATCAGGTGCCACGTGGCAGTGTGATGGATGGGACCATACTATCTGCTACACTCGTCCCATGTTACACTTGGGACATAGGAGATAATCTACAATGCTTGTCCTATGTTACACATGGGACATGGGACACTGGTTGCTATGCTAGACAGGGCGCTATGCTGCAGTAGACATGGGTGCTATGCTGTAGTAGACATGGTGCTATGCTACAATAGACATGGTTCTACACTATAGTAGACATGGGTGCTACACTACAGTAGACAGGGTGGACACTACACTAGATAGGGTGCTATGCTACAGTGTAACAAGGTGCTACATTACACTATGCTATGCAGCGTAACAGGTGTGCTACGCTATGCTATACAATGTAACAGGGTGCTACACTTTGTAGTGTAAGAAGTGTGCTACGCTGCGCTATGCTACGAAACATAACAGGGTGGTACACTATGCTATGCTACACAATGTAATAGGTGTGATATGCTACGCTATGCTATGTAGCGTAATAGGTGTGTTATGCTATGCTACGCTATGCAACATAACAACTGTGCTACGCTACGTAGCATAACATCTGTGCATAAAATGCCATCGTTCTAACACTTAGAAAAATTTTGCAAATCTGGTAGTTGGAGTTGACTACACTCAACACTTGAAAAAATATGGGCAAAGTGCCACCATTTTGACACTTAGCCATATTTTCAATCGCAATGCCAAGGCCCAAAATTTTGTGGTGTTTCAATGGCCTCTCTTTGTTAACGTCTGGAGGAGTGGCCCAAGAGATGTCGATAAAGAATTACAAAACACTACAACATACATGTTACCAAAATCACTCTTTAGCACAAGATTAAATGTTGTTTTACCATGCTCAAGAGTGCTATGGGAATAAGGGTATGCTTAGGAACAAGGGGTATAGGAAATGCAAGGGAGATGAAATTTAAATGATGGAAATGAAATGAAAACAATGGATCATGATGTAGGATGAAAATTCATATGGCTAATAGTGACCATGGCATGAATTGGTTCGCCCCTGAAATGTTGACCTCTCATTGAAGTGCTTATGAGAGCATCAAAGTCAATCTAAGGTTGTGTTAATTGTGAAGTTACAACATTGTCAGTTTTCCTGGGGATTGTGTTTTATTTTTTTGATGTGTTGTAAGGTGAACCTTCTTTGGGTTCAACTTACTAGTAATGTTAACTACAAGTTGGCCATTGAGGAGATGGGCTTTGTTTCTGAGGGATGATTTGTATTACATCCACCTAGGCTTTGACCATGCAATAGAGGCTCCCCATAGGGTGAGTTGTGTTACATCAACCATGGGTTCTATAGTTGATGTGAAGAGAATGCCATATGCATCATAGTGTGTATGCATCCGAGGGATGTGTAATCATGAGTATGCAGGAGATGAGAGGATATTAAAGTGATGGAGTGGATATGCATAGGTTGTAATAAGGATGAGGGAGATGTGCACTCTAGAGTGGCTCAACTAGTCTAATCATGCACATCAGAGCAATGTGATGACCTACTACTGTGATGAGATGCATCTCTTGCATGATTGTTTCCAAGGCTTCATCCTACAAACACAACTCAAAGAAGACAAGAAAACCACAAAATATGACATGCAAGTGCAAATGTCAGATGTGAAGATGTTGCAGGTGCTAGATGCAAAATTGATACAAATGTGTTAAATGTTGTGCCAGTTGCAAGTGTATAGAAAGCTGGTGAAAGTGCCAGGGTGATGATGCTGTGAGTCCTTTGAAGGTCACACTAATGGTCGATGCTCCAAAAAATTAGCAAAATGGTGAGACGTAATAATGCTGCAAGTGCCCCAAGGGTTTCACCAATGGTAGGTGCTGAAATCAGATTAGAAACATGCCAATTTAAAGTCTTGGTAGACTGTGAACCTAGTTTTAAGGTCCTGGAAAACTGTGATGTGCTAGTTTATAGTCTTAGTAGACTACTGAATGCTAGTTTAATATCGTAGCAGACAATAGATGTTGTGCTAGTTTAACATCATGACCCAAGGATGATTTGTTGTGCCAGTTTAACGTCATGACCCAAGGACAATATGTGCTAGTTTATAGTCATGATCCAAGGATAATTTATGCTAGTTTATATTCAAAGCAGACTGGTACTTACCTTGCTTATGTAAGGTGTGATGTTGCATGCATGGTCATGCTGTGTGCTTGTAAGATCCTACAAAAATCAACTAGAAAAACAACATCAAGTGGAAATTGTTGTAAATAGAGTTGAAATGCATGAATGAAAGGAAAGCAATGCAAAAATCGATAGTTTTAGGCCATTCGAGGTTGTAGGGTAGTTTAAGGCCTTTTCGGGTCATGGGCTAGTTTAATGCCTTTCCAGGTCATGTTTTGTTGTTTTTTAATGTATTTTTGATGTTTTTCAATTGCAATGTAGAAGCTAACTGGATGGATGTGCAAAGAAAGTAGAAATGCATAAACGAAGTAAATTAGTATATAAACTAGGCAAGTAGGTGAAATGTAAATGCATGAACAAATGCAACCCAAGAAAAAACCAAAAATGCATGGCCAATGAAGGCAAAGGGTGAGCTGGTGCTTAATGTGTTTTTGGCCAAGGAAACGTATTGATCAAGTAGTTTCTTCATAATTAGGTGTGGATTATGTAATGATTGAAAACGTCAATGGCTGGAAAACATCGAGGGGTTGGCGGGCATGAAAATTTCGACTCTGTATCCATGGGAGGGCCGTGTTGGGTGTGTGTAGATATAAGGTGCCCTAAATGGTCTGGTTGATCATACAGGGACTTAATAGGCATCTATATAGCCTTTTGCAACATATATTTTTGAAACAAGAAAGGAAATATGGAGTAATGCTTGAAAGTAAATGAAGAAGAAAAAGAAAATAATGTAAAAATGCAACGATAAGCAGGAAACAATGTAAAATATGGTTAGAAAAATGCACCTCTCCAAAACTATAAGCTTGCTCTATCAATGTGGATATAGTTGGTTGCACAGTGTGGCAGAGTGCAGAGATCCTGAGAGTAACCAGGACATGTGGAGCAAAACAGGTTATGCGCTTGGGCATTCCCTTGGGCGCGTCCTTGGGTGCTGATCATGCAGGGATTCTACCAAGGTGGTAGAAAGGGAGATAGAATAGAATGTCAGCTAAAGATGTGAATTGTTTGCAGTGTCAAATAGAAAGCTTACAATGCTCAGTGTTACGACATGCCAGGAAGAGAACTTGAGTGCTAGAGAGAGGAAAAGTCGAAGAATCCAGAAAATCTTTGAACTTTTCTAATGCTACTTGTTGGAGAAATTCGAACCTTTTGAATGCCATTTTTTTTGAAAATTCTCCGGTCCTTTGGATGCTATTTGTCAGGGTATTTATAGGGCTAAAGGGTACGCGAAAGGGGTGGTTTGGATGCCACATGCCCCAGGCCCACGTTGACTTGCTGGCGCCACATGTGCCATGTATGACCATTGGACCTATAAGACCATTGTAATGCAAGCCTATTATGCCATAACTGTAAGCCTGCCATGCCATAATTGCACCGTCAGCATCTAGAGACGTGTGCCAATGGTCCAATTAGGTAAAGTGCATTGATGTCGCACAACTACCCCCATGCCTTGCTGTGCTTTGTAGCATAACATGCTTGGTGTAGCGTAGCACCTTGTCATGCATTTCACTACATGTGTGTTGCATGCTAGCTACGCTATGCTACACCACATAGCGTAGCAACTGGCCTTAGTCCCAAAAGCTTTGCCGATTTGCAAACTTTTCTTTTGTGAGACTTGCAAACTTGTTGATTCTTCCCTTTGAGCTACCTTCTATCTCTTCCATAGGATTTCTACATCTCACTATGCCATGTAGCTCAGCCTAGCATAGTAGTAGGCATGGTTCATCACTTCTTGACAGAAAGGAACATTGTTGAAGGACTTGAAATTATGCATGGGGACTGGCTACAAAGTTGTTGCCCTACTACGCTACATCATGTGGCGTAGCGCTCCATTCTGCAATTGTTTTCTAAAGCTTGCTATGCTACATAGCGAGGCGTAGTGTAGCGTAGCAGACTTCGTGACTTAGAAAACTTGCTGAACTATTTCATGCATCTAGAATGCTACTGCCAACTCCGTGCACCATTTCTGAGTAGGTTGTCAGCTCGGCACACTACTTAGATGGGTAGGCAGGATGACCCGTAGAGCTTGTTTTCACCTAAAGTAGAAAATTTGCCAAATTGGCTGGCCTGAACTCAGAACATTCTCCTCTTGAAGAACTGTCATGGTGGTGTGCGAATTGTAAGGCCTAGTGAAGCAAGAATGACTTCAAATTTTTTCTGGGTGTTTCATTGGCCCCTCTTTGTCGACGTCTGGAGGACAAGCTCGAGAGACTTTGACAAAGAATTCAAAACACTGCTGCAGGAAAAATGCTGAGGTTGTCGCTTGGTGAGTGTCAAGATGTCACTTGGCCACACTTGAGAGCATTGCATTGGTTTTGCAGAGGTTAAGGTAGAGAGCAAAGATGATGTTTAGTAGAGTCCCTCGTCGGAGTGCTCTAAGGGACTCATGTGCATTTTCATCCTTGGCTAGCGCTGTTCTTCAACCTCTTGTAAGGTAGGTATTTCCCTCACAGGATGAGTTGCATTACATCCATGAAGGATTTTGGCCTGCCTAAGAATGCTTTCCACATGATGAGTTGCGTTATCCATGTCATGGAATTTACACTCTGAAGTAGATAAGCTAGCCGAGGCACTCGCTTCGCAACACTGTAGCATTTGCTATTGTTGCGAGATGTGCCCGTGAGGCAAAAGGTCTTGTTGGCTGCTAGCATTGTTGAAGCTATTGGACATCATTGTTGGTGTACGATGTCCAAAGCAGGAAGGCGAACAACGACCTTAACAGCATTGGCACGAGGGAGCTGGTCTTCGAGGTGCCAGGAGGTGCTACCAGTACGAATGCTCTGGAATCCTTGCCAGGGGCTTTCATTTCCAGTTCAGCTATGGGATCAGCTACCACATAGCTAATGTGATGTGAGCCTAGGAATTGACAGGGAGATGAAGTAATAATATTATGGCTAGATCACAATACTGCTAGAACTCCAAATGCAGGGAGCAGACATTGCTCAATGCCGCTAGTTTATTGTCATTGTAGAAGCTGCTTGGTGCGGTTGCCAATTTATCGTCATAGCGGATAGTTGTTGTTGTTGCCATTGTGCTTTAGACATAGTATGGCTTGAGGTACGAGTGATTCACTAGGTTGGAGAACTCGTTGCAGTTCAGGTCTGCCAGTTTGAAGGTTCCATTTCCAAAGGCTTTAATGACCATGTAAGGACCTTTCCAGTTGGCTAATAATTTGCTCATGTGATCACGGATGACCTTAAGGATGAGGTCTCCCTTCTACACTAGCCATTGATGCAGGTCTACACGATGCTTCTGCTACTACTTGCTTTGGTAGTACTCGATGTGTCTCAATGTCTACGTGCGCTCCTCCTCCATTGAGTCGAGGTCGATGGTTCATAACTCATTGTTCTAGGCTTCGCTCACGACATTTGCGAGGATCATCCGGAGTGATGGTACCTGTAACTCAAGAGGCAATACAGCTTCAGATTCGTAAACAAGATTGTAAGGGGTCTTACTTGTTGCATTTTTGCATGTCATTCTGTAGGCCCAAAGGATGTAGAGGATTTGCTCGTGCCACTGCCTCTTACTGTTGTTAAGCATCCACTTCAGCAAGTTTATGATGGACTTATTTGTAGCCTATACCTACCCGTTCACTTGCAGATAATAAGGGGAAGAGAATGATTGTTTAATGCCTAGATTACTACAGATGGTTTAGGTTTCCATACTGCTGAACTGTGGCCCATTGTCGGTCACAATAGTCATTGGAAGCCCAAACCTTGTTACGATTTTGTTGAGGATGAAATGGTAGATTTGCTAAGATGTTGTCTTCCTTAGAGGAATGGCTTCCACCCACTTGGTAAAATACTCAGTGGCGGTGATAATGAAGCTATGCCCTGTGGAGGACTTAGGTGTGATAGGCCCTATGAGGTCTAATCCCCATCTTTGGAAGGGCCACATGATTTTCATTGGATGTAGGTCTATAGGCTAGATGTGCATGAGATTTGCGTAGTCAGGCAGTCACATTACATGTGGGGCCAGTAGTACCCTAGGCTTCTGATTTTGACAACCATAGCCCTAGGTGCTATGTGTCCACTACACAACCCCTCATGTACCTCATTAACTACCTTCTATGCTTACTTACCATCCATGCATGCTAGGAATATCCCTTCGTAGGAGTGTCGGCACAGGGCATCATTTCCCATGAGCACGTATTGCCGAGCACGCTTATGGATTGCATCTCTCTGGGTAGATGTTAATCCACCTGGGGGTTTGCTGTGCTATAGATAAGTTTTAACATTGGCATACCATTCTTGGGTATCTATAGCACTGATAGATGCTATGTGTTCCACTTGAGTGATAGGCTCTGTGCATTCTATAATTGAGGTTGGCAGGTTTGCCAGGGAATGTGATGGAATGTTTAACACAAGGGTAGCTAGGGCGTCTGCCATGGTGTTTTCATTACGTGGGACATGCTCCACATCTATGGTTGTGAACTGCTTAAGAAATATTTTTTCTAGGTCACAGTAGGGGTGTAGGTGCGTAGCTTTGCAGGCATAGACCTTGGTGATTTGATTCACAACTAGTTGTGAATCTCCCTGAATTTCCAAGTGTTGTATGCACAGCGCTCGGGTAGTTAAGAGGCCTCTGAGTAGCCCTTCATATTCTACCACATTGTTGGTACAAGGGAACACAAATCGATAAGTGGATGGGTGCATTTCCCCATAGGGGAATGTGTTTATGGCAGCAGCGCTACTGCCTCACGTAGTTGAGGCACCGTCAAAATGTAAGGTGGCTTCAAAATGCAACGAGATGATTTTGACATTGCTAACGTACTCATCCAGGAATTCGGGGTCTATGGTTGCCTGGTCATCGACTGGCGTTGCTGTGAGTTGGGTCGCTATGGCTTGACCCTTTGTTGATGATTGACTTACATAGCATAGACCAAACTCTGCGGTTATTGCCTTCCATCGGGCTATCCTACTATTTTTGTATAAGTTGTTGGTGATAGCCCAGAGTATATTGCTTTTGCAAATGATGTTGGTTATACTATGGAACAGGTAATGCCGCCACTTCTTTAGTGCGAACACTAAGGCCTGGCAATTCCTCTCCACTTCATTGTATTTCACCTCGTGCACTATTAGCGCATGACTCAGGTAATACACTGGTATCTTAGAACTGTCGTCTCATTTCTGACATAGCAGTGCTGCGATAGATGTGTCGAAGGTGGCAAGGTAGATAAAGAAGGGTTTATCCCTTTGTGATGGATGCAGAGTTGGGAGGTGTGAGAGTTCCTTCTTTAGGTTATCGAAGGCTTGTTGACACTTGGTTTTCCATTTGAAGTTAATCCCCTCTTTAGAAGATGTTGCATGGGGTGTAACTTGTCGGTCAACCTTTCTATAAATCTTCAAATGAATTTCACTCTACCTTGCAAACCACATAACTCCTTAAGGTTTGTGGGGGGCAGTAGGTTGATGATGGTCTTGACTTTGTTAGGGTCCACTTGTATTCTAGCCTCCAATACTATGAACCCTAACATGCGTTCAGTTTTTACCCTGAAGATGTACTTCTTAGGACTGAGACGTAAGTCCTACATTTGGAAGCATTTAAGGACTACCCCTAGATCACGTGGGTGATCAACTACCTCCTTGGACTTGACTAATATATCATCCATGTAGTCATTTAATTTTTCTAGGATGAGTCACTAAGAATGTAAGTTATGGCTCATTGGTAGGTTTCCCCAATGTTCTTGAGCCCGAAGGGCATCATGGTATAGCAAAAGGTTCCCATGGGGTCATGAAGGTTGTGGATAGTTGGTGCTATGGGTTAATGCAGACTTGGTTGTATCTGGAGAAACCATTCATGAAGGATAGCAGAGCATGGCTAGCCATGGTGTCAATGAGCTGATCAATGCTTGGAAGTGGAAAATCGTCCTTGATCATTACCTTGTTCAAGTTTTGAAAGTCTATATAGATCTTTATTCCTCCTGCTTTCTTTGAAACCACAATGACATTGGACACCCACTCTAAATAGTCAACCACGCAGATGAAACCCACTTGGTATATCTTGGTGATTTCATCCCTCATGGCTAGTGCAATTTCTAGCTTAACTTTGCGAGCCTTCTGCTTGATTGCCTTCATGTGTGGGTCTAGGATGATGTTGTGCTAAATCAACCATGGATCGAGACCCAGGATGTTGTTGTACGACCATGCAAAGACATCGATGTTATCTTGCAAAATCTTAGCTACACTTTTGTGTGTTTGTGTATTTAGGAAGGAGCTGAGTCTTAATGTTTTCACCTCCCCCTTTGATGTGGTCACAGGCGTCTTGACAAGAGGGTCCTCAGTTACATCCCTAGCCTCTAAGTCTAGGGTTTGGACTAGATGCTTGGGCCAATCTGGGGATGCTTCTAAGGCTACTATAGTGTTATTTTTTTCGACCCCTAGTCAATCATGTCGGGGTTCAACTGTCTCACGAGCTTGCCCTGTGGCCCTTCTAACGTTAAAGGTGTGGAAAGGTCACGATGGATTCCCATCTCTTGCTTGACCTACCATCATAAGATGAAAGCCTGGTTAAGAGGCGTCTGTTGGCAGAGATTATGTTTAACAAAAATTTGCAAAGTAGTGACGAGATGTAGCTTATGAAGTGTGATGATGTAAATATTGAAAGTTTTCCAGTTTTAAGATCATGGCATACTGCCAAGGAACAAGAACATAGAACTGCTGAAGGTGTAAAACTGTAGATGTAAAGTGTGAATTTCTGTGACTGTCGATATGCAAATGCCAAATTGCTAGTTTAATGTCATTTTGGACTACCAAATTACAACATGTGAAATCTTAATATGCAAAATAATAGTATGCAAAACGAGAAATTGCAAGCATGAGAAGTGCCAAACCATTAATGTGAAAATATGAACTGTAGATATGAAAACACAAAATTGCTAGACATTGTGACACTGCCCATGTGGAAGAAGATGCGAAAATCACTAATGTAAGAATGTGGTGTTGTTAGTTTAATGTCATTGTGGACCACAAATGTAATAGGTCAAAACTACTAGTTTAGGGTCTCTTCAGACCGTTAGAGGTGCAACTATGCTAGGATTTCTAGTTTAAGGTCTTTTCGGACCAGTGCGTATTGCGATTGCTGGGATTTCTAGTTGAAGGTCTTTTCGAACTCATTCGGTGTTCCTGTCGATGGCATCCCCATAGGGTTGAGGTGTAAGAAGGAGTTGACCCTTATGAAGAAGGATATCAAGGAGTGGTTATGGATAAGCTTAAGGGTGGACCCGCCATGGAGATTTACCCTATTTTCCGTGCCTACACATTCCCCCAACTGCTCACCCAAGGGAAGGTCCTGGGGCTCGAGCAGGCCTAGATAATGCAGGAGGTTATGGAAGAAGGGGCCCATTATAATTAGGCCAGCTTCCTATGTAAGGGCTTGCAGGCTGAGATTTTGGGACTCCGTGAAAAAATGGAGTCTCGTTCCAACATACATTATGCCTTCTACATAGGCTGTCTGAAGCACTTCATGGAGTTTCTAATGGTTCAAGAGGATGGATTCTGGGCCATGTGAGATTGCAACTAGATTCCCAATCCATGGATTCGGTAGATCCTCTAGACCACGCAAGCCCAAGATCTCCTGGAAGTGGTCGGGGAGTCGTTGTCTATAATGACCAAAGGTCTAGTGGCTCGCAGCGTTTGTGGCCAAGACAGCCTAGGAGAGACACCCCTGCTATAGCCGGTAGCATGACGTGCAGAGAACATCTCATAGTAGAGACTGTGCCCAAGGATTTGTGAAGGAAGAGACCTCTCCCAGCTAGGGAAACCCTTTGCATGGAGGAAGAGGAGGGATGAGGACTGTGGCTTAAGCTACAGAGGACGCAACCCTCCATTGGTAAACACTTTCGTGTAATGCTTACTTTGCTATTATTTGCTATGCTATGCTACACTAGGCAATGTAGTGTAGCGTAGCATTTGCTATGAGCTAATTTGTTTTGAACTGATGCAAACATGCTTCTTTGCTAGTAGAGGAAGAAGAAGAAGAAGAAGAAGAAGGCGATGAAGAAGTGTTTGCCCCTCAAACGAGGATGACGAATAAAGACGTGGAAGCCCCAATCTTGGAGGAAAGGGCCCTGATCAAAAATAAGGGAGCTCCTATCTCTAGGCTAGGGGCTCTTGTCATTAGGAAGCCTCCTATCAACAAAGAGGCACCTCCCTTGAATAAGAGAGAGGTTGGCCTTTTGAAAGAAAAGGCACCAGTGCATGAGGAAGGGGCTTGTATGGACTTGGAAGGGTCCTCCACCAAGGCTACTACTATCATCTTGCATCAGCAAGAAGAAAGACCGTAGCTAGATGCTGGTGAGTTTGATGGTACATCTACATTATCGTAGTCCATTTTGGCTATTGTTGATATGCTTAGTCATGTAATAGGTGCTATTGTTGATGCCGTAGGACCCCCTCCGATCCGTGTAGAGTCATGGGCTGAGATCCCTGACAAGTTTGCATTCATGCAAGGACTTGTCGACGACATGATCAAATGTCTTCAGTAGGTGGAACTTGATGTGGGTAAGTAGCAGTATTAAATTCTCCTATGTTTTTACACTAGAAAATTTTGAGTTCATTGATTTTGCTATGCTAACGCGATTTCTACGCTCTTCGTGTCGACGCAGCCTCTCAGCTCAAATGGGACCCAACACGACCTATGAAAGTTGGCATCATGCCTACACTCTCACTTGATGTGACTAAGGTGTCTCGTAGCATGTTTGATGAGGCTCACGAGTGCATCTTGCACTTGGCACGCTCCTTGTGGGAGTGTAAGCATGTCAACAAGGAATTGAGGAAACGTGTCCAAAGGGCTGAGCAAAGAGAGGTCAAATTGATCGTTGATGTGGAGGATCTTAGGTTGAGGAACAAGTTCCTCATAAATCGTAACCCTGATGCTGAGGACTGGTGTAAGGCTGTAGATGATTACGCTAGATTTTGGACTATCGTTCATCAGAACATTGAATCCACTGAGAAGATAGTCAAACAATAAATGTAGATGGACTTGCTAACCCATACATGTCAAGACATGAAAGATATCAGCGCCAAGGTTTTCGAATGGGGGCAAACCCAGAGAAACCACAAACATGTGTACAAGCTAGAGAATGACACCCATCAAAAACTGTACAAAGATGTTGCTGTGGTGGCATTTACGTATGAAGCATTTGTGAATGCAATCGATGCTTCTGAGGCCTACGCTATGTTCAAAGAGTAGGTGAAGGTTACAGAATCTCCTGACTTGATCATGGACTTTCCTATAGGAAAGACCGCAACCACCTCCCTTTCCCTAGGACCTCTAAGATGGACAACCATGGAAAGAGAGAGGGCCACTGCTGCAAATGCTGAACCTAGCAATAGATGTTGGATGGACATCATGACAAAGGAGATCTAGCATCGCCTCAAGCTCGATCTGGGCCGGATACCCTTTGAGACCGAGGCAAGCACCTCTCAAGTTAGTCACTTTACTGTGTAGATGCTCATGCTATGTTATAGTTTGCATTTGTTGCCCTAACTGAATACTTTATTCCTACGATGCAGGCTCCAAATGAGGGTGCAAGGCCTATAGAGGGAAGAAATGAAGAATCAGCAGAAGGCAACATAGGGAAGGATGCTGCACAAATAGATGAAGCGGAGATGAGTGGTGAGGATGATGCAAATAGAGACAACCCATGAAAGCATGGGATTTTCTTTTCGAAATTTTTGAAAATTTGAAGTTTTTGTAAAATTTTTACAAACATTGCCAATAGGCAAAAGTTTTGAATAAAATGAAAAAATTTGAAGGAGAAACTGATTTTGCGTTAACTTGTGTACTATTTAAATTTTTCATGCTTTCATATGCTAGTTTTAGACCAGTTTAGGCCATAGCGTAGCATGCTAGAAGGATGACATGTTAATAAAGAAGAAAGCAACTAAGCTAGTTTTAGGAAATTTTGGGCCATTGCATAGCATGCCAAAAGGATGACATGTTAACAAAGCAGAAGGCAATGATGTACAAGGGATGGCAACTGGGTAGTAAGTAGTAAGGTTGCTACGCTATGTATAACTACCTCTTGATCCATTGTGGGTTGATTGAAATGTGAGGCCGAGGTATTTTGCCAAGGTTCTCATTCACATCATCGTACTCTGCTTGGAAGGGCAACTCAACCCATGCGTTTTTGATTTGGAAGTCGGCTCACTGAGCCAATCCTTCCGTTGGATGGTTAATGCATGTGTGAGTAGGTGCCTCACTTTGGGAGGTTGTGACCTCTGAGCCCTGCTCCATGTCTATGTTACTGATTGCTTGTATTGCTACTTCATCACCACGTATCACCACCTCCTTGCCTATGTATGGTAAGTGGATTTCCTGGTGTATAGGCGAGGAGATAGCCCTAAGTTGTGCTAACCATGATCTTCTCAAGATTAGGTTAAACCCAGGAATTTCCTTGACCACAATGAACATTGCATCTATGGAAAACTGGTCCTCTGCTATGAAGTCTACGTGAACTATGCCTTTCACTAGGACACGTGCCCCATTGAAGGACCTTAGACAAAATTTCATTGTGGGTTTTATTTGGTCGACCAATCCCAACTTGTCCACAATAGGGAAGGGAATGACGTTTGTGGTGGCCCCATCATCAACGTGTACCCTTTGGATCCGGTGTTGGTCGACCCGAATTGTGATAAAGAGAGGCATCGTAGTCACCTGACCTCCTTTGGGATCCTTCCTAATGGCGTTGTCATGGAAATTCAATTGAGGTATCACGGACTCTGCAGGTACATAGGGAAGCATGACTGAATCACCGTTAACATGTGGATTAGAGCCTTGCGGTGGGGTACAGATGTCAGGACTAGGTCATACAAACTCAGTGTAGCATTTTTCTACTTTAGAGCTTGCTTGACCTTGGTGAGGATGTCTAGAATGTCTTGGTTTCCCCCTTGCTTGACATTTTCCTCCTCTTCAATTTATCCCAGAAGATGAATCTCCTAAGGAGAGGTGACTTTGGCTCTAGGTTCAGATCCTTGTCGGCAGGATGATGTAAGCTATGTAGTCATGTTGACCTTCATCTTTGGGGACGAAGGTGCAGATGCAATGGGCGGAGACGTAGGCTTGGGAATACCCTTGACGGTACTTCCCTTCGACGTTTTGCCCACCAAGTGGACTTCTCGCCTCGTGGGGTGAGGAGGCTATTCAGCTTTGTCACGTGAGATAGGGGCTATCGAAGGCATTGACCACCTGATGACGAATGGAGCTAGAGGTTTTAATTGATAGGACCGCTTGGCTCCATTGATAGGTGGTGCAAAGGTGGATGCCCGTGGTGGGAATTTTAGGTCAAACAGCTACTACGAGCTGGGGCCAACTGCTAGTGGTGCTGGTGCACTATGCTGAGGTACACGGATCACGAATGGTTGCTGAGGTAGCCTAGGATCATTGTCAATGTCAATGGCGTTGATTACGTAATCGACATTGTTGTCATTAAGGGGATCTATGTAGACATACATAGATTTCTTTTCAGGGTGCACTATGTTGCTTTCGTCCAGCACCAGTTCCCGAGGTCAATTAATCTTTGGATGTCATCCTGCAACAATAGAAAATAATCCATGTTGTGACCACACTATTGGTGGTAGTCACAAAACCTATCTAGCCTGAAACCCCTAGGAACTAGAGGCTCATTGGGCAGGGCCGAAGAGGGATTTCTAAGGAGCTTGTAGTAGCACTGATGTCTTGCATTTTTCTCTTTCAAAATTTTCTTATGCTGGATGTATCCCACTACCAGTAGTTACTTCAAAAGCTCTGAAGGCTTTAGAGGTAGTGGGATGTACTTTGAGCGATCTTTATGCTCAAAATTAGGTTTGGGTTGTGTAGATGTCTTGGGCATAGGTGCAACCAGTTGCAGCACATGGCCCTGTTTGGTCGTGGGGTTAGTCGTGGGTATGGCTGATTTCTTGCTGTTCTTACTATCATTGCTACTAGGTTTGTGCTTGGCCTTGGTTGCCACAGTGGCCATTGTGGTTGTTGGGGCTTTACCCTTGTCCTTCTTTACAAAGGTGCTTTTATAAGCAATGTAGGCCGGGTCTTTGCTTACTTCGGCCGTGTCCTGTATGCTCTTAGTCTAAGTGAAGGCTTGACTAAGAGAGCAAGGAGTGAGGTAGTATAGTTTAGACTTGATGAAGTTGTTCACTGCGCCCTTAAAGACGGCCAATAGGTGGACTTCTGCAATGGGCTTGCGGATTTCGTTAAGGGTTACGTTCCAACATTGAATGAACTTTTGGATTGGCTCTAGAGCATCTTGCTTTACACTCATCAGTTGGTCTAGCGTGGTTTTTGGCTTCAATTTGTACTTGAAGCACGTCACAAACTGGGTCAATAGCTCTTCAAAAGTTGATATGGATGAGTGTGGCAATGCACAATACTAGTCCAAGACTTTTCTGGCTAGGCGAAGACGCGAATGATAGTGTGTGGCCATTTTTGCAATAGCAAAGACTCAAATCTGAAGGTGACAAGATGTGCATTGGGATCTCCCTCCCCATCGTACTTCATGAAATGTAGGAGAGACATCCCTGGGGGTAACATTAAAGTAGGGACTACAGGGTTAATAGGGTCATCCTGGTAGAAGTCCACAACTTGTACCATGTCAGACCCAGTGATTTTAAGATGTTTTATTTCCTTAGTGAGCGTCTAGATGAGCTGAAATGCTTGGTCCAGACCCAACGATGTTGTGGATGATTAGGGTGCTATAGGGGCAGTTCCCACTTATGGTATGGTAGAGGCGATGGCCTGACCCATTGGTGGTACAATTGGGATGACCCCCACGAGCAGTGCTTCCTGCATTATCCACCACCTGGTAGGTGGTGTTGTTAAGGTGGTGACCATAGGTTGGGCTACTGGGTAGACTGCTTGTGTTACTAGCAGCGTAGACCATAACCCTGTGTTAAGCTGTGCCGATTGCGAGGCTTGGTGCATTTGAGAGCGTATGTAGTGCGACATTTGTGATGCTTGCGGAATGGGTGAAGAAGTAAATGGGGCCCACCATGTGGATGGGCCTAGGCCCACCATAGTTGATGGAATAGATGTGAATGTAGGCATAGAAACAGAAGTCACGTATGCTTGTAAAAGAGGCATGGTATGAACATGTGGCAGGGTATCCAGGATTGGTGTACAATGTGCTACAAGAATAGACTGCTGAGCAGTCGGCAAAGGGATAATAGCTACAGGTGAAAGAGGGTGTTGAAACATCATAGAATTGGTGTGGCTACCCATAGCAGCTATAATCACAGGTTATGGAACCATGGGCATAATTACAAAGGGAGTAGTGATAGATGACAACTTGGCCTAGAAGGACTGGGTAGAAGGGATAGGAACGGGAATCGATTTCCTCCTACCCATCCTAGAAAGTGTCATCTTGATTGGACACTGTGTCCTATTGCTCCCTAAGCTTAGCCAACTAGATTAGTTAGTCTAGAAGCCTTTGGTATGCTTGTGTTAAAGGTAACGAAATGCCAGGAATGGGGACAAATTTCTTCCCATTGTAGTAAGCGAACTCAAAGCTACATTTTTCTTCGATTTCATTTAAATCCAAGGGCATATTTACCTACACCTCCACACAGAGAAAACTATAATGCTCATGTTGTTGGGCCAATCCCTCAAGTCCTTGGTTTTGGAATCTGAGAGATCGATGTGTTTCCAGTATCAAATTCAATGATTGTTCGGCACCAATAGTGCCTTTAACTATGATGGGAGCTTCAACATTGAAGGCGTTGGCAGCAGTAGTTGAAAAAGCCATCATTAAACAAGTAGTTACACAAAAAAGAACAAAATTTATGCAAAAGAGTGCGAACAAACAAGGAAACCGAAAAATAGCAAAAATGAAGAAGGCTCTACATCTTGCCAGATTCTAGGGGAACCGTCAAGGTGATCAATCTGCACCACACAAGATGTAAACAACCACAAATGGATGTCACGTTTACGCCAGTGCATGATAGGGTGCAGAATGCTTGCAAGACTACCGTAAGACAAGTTTAGTTAATTAGCAACCAAGAAGGCTTTAAGTATTGCAGGGTTCTAGAGGAATTGTCAAAGCACTCGACCTGTACCACGTGAGATGGGGTATAGAATGCACACAAGACTATCGTAGGATGAGTTTAGTTAACTGGCAACGAACAAGGCTTTAAGTCTTGTAGGGTTTCAGAGGAACTGTCAAAGCAACTAACCTGTACCATGCAAGATGGGGTATATAATGCATGCAAGACTACTGTAGGATGAGTTTCGTTAATTGGCAACCAAGAAGGCTTTAAGTCTTGCAGGTTTCCAGAGGAACCATCGAAGCGACCAACCTGTACCATGTGAGATGGGGTATAGAATGCACGCAAGACTACCGTAGGACGGGCAAGCTAACTAGCAGTCAAGAAGGCTTTCCATCTCGTAGGATCCTTGAGGGACTGTTGTAGCAACCACTCTGTACCACACGAGATGGGGTACAGAACACATGAAAAACTATCGTAAGACGGGCAAGCTAGCTTGGGATCGGAGGTCTTGTGTTCTATAGGGCTACCAAGGCACCGTCGAGGTAACCAATTTGCACCACACAAAGCTCAAAAAATCACAAAAGGGTGTCACATCTATGCTTATTCATATCAGGATGTAGAAGGCTCATAGAACTACTGTGATAGGTGGAAAAGGCACCAAAAGGTCCTTCTTCTAGCGCCAGAAAATTGTAACGATTGAAAACATTGGTGGTTGGAAAACACCGAGGGGTCGACGGGCACAATAGTTTCGACCCAGTATCCATGGGAGGGTCGTGCTGGGTGTGTGCGGATACGGGGCACCCTGAACGATCTAACCAATTAGACAGGGGCTTAATCAGTGTCTATATAGCCTTTTGCAACATATATTTTTGAAATAGGAACGGAAATGCAGAGTAATCCTTCAAAGTAAATGAAGAAAAAAAAGAAAATAATGTAAAAACGCAATGATAAGTAGGAAACAATGTAAAATATGGTTAGAAAAATGCACTGCTCTGAAGCTACAAGCTTGCTCTGTCAGTGTGGATACAGCTGGTTGTACAGCATGGTGGAGTGCAGAGATCCCGAGAGTAACCAGGATGTGTGGAGCAAAATAGGTTATGCGCTTACCCACGACCTTAGGCACTGACCATATGGGGGTTCTACCAAGGTAGTAGAAAGGGAGATAGAACAGAATGCTAGCTAAAGATGCTAATTTTTTGTAGTGTCAAATAGAAAGCTTACAATGCTCAGTGTTACGACGTGTCGGGAAGGGAACTTGAGTGCCAGAGAGAGGAAAATTCGAAGAATCCAAAAAATATTCGAACTTTTTGAATGCTGCTTGTTGGAGAAATTCAAACCTTTTGAATGTCATTTTTTTTAGAAAATTCTTTGGACCTTTGGATGTTGTTTTTCGGGGTATTTATAGGGCTAAAGGGCATGTGAAAGGGGTGGTTTGGATGCCACGTGCCTCGGGCCCACGTTGACATGCTGGCGCCACACATGCCATGTATGATCGTTGGACCTACAAGACCATTGTAATGTGAGCCTGTTATGCCATAACTGTGAGCCTGCCACGCTGTAATTACATCGTCAGTGTTTGGAGACGTGTGCCAACGGTCTAATTAAATAAAGTGCATTGATGTCACACAACCACCCGCATGCTTCCCTGTGCTTTGTAGTGTAACATGCTTAGCATAGCAGAGCACCTTGTCATTCATTTCGCTACATGTGTGTTGCATGCTAGCTATGCCATATAGTGTAGCGTAGCATAGCAATTAGCCTTAGTCGCGAAAGCTTTGCCGATTTGCAAACTTTACTTCTGTGAGACTTGCAAACTTGCTGATTCCACCCTTTGAGTTGCCTTCTGTCTCTTTTGCAAGATTGTTATGCCTCGCTACACCATGTAGCTCAGCGTAGCATAGCAGTAAACATGGTCTGTCGCTTCCTGACGAAAAGGGACATTGTTGAAGGACTTGAAATTGGGCGTGGAGACTAGCTGTAAAGCTATTTCCCTACTACGCTACATCACATGGTGTAGCGTAGCATAGTGCTCCATTCTGAAATGGTCTTCTGAAGCTTGCTACACTACATAGCAAGGCGTAGCATAGCGTAGCAGACTTCGTGACTTAGAAAACTTGCTGAACTGTTTCGTGCATCTAGAATGCTACTGCCAACTTCGCGCACCATTTCTAAGCAGGTTTTCGGCTTAGCACACTACTTAGATGGGTAGGCAGGATGATCCATAAAGCCTTTTTTCACCTAAGTTAGAAAATTTGTTGAACTGGCTAGCCTAAACTCAGAATGTTCTCCTCTTGAAGAATTGCTATGGTTCTGTGCAAATTACAAGGCCTGGTGAAGCAAGAGTGACTTCGAATTTTTTTTGGATGTTTCAAATTAGGGAGTATGCAAGGCTTAGGATCCTCTAGGAGGCTATTGGCTTCAACTACTCATTCAGGTGTGTTAGCCTTAAGCACTACGTTGATTTCCATAGGTGTACCACTAAGAAAATATTCCTTTCAAACTTATGCCATGTCTATGTCATGGATAGTTGAAGAGGAAGCATTATTACCATGGATTATAACTTGGCCACCTTCATATGGAAGGTGGATTTCTTGGTGGATGGGAGAGGAGATGGCCCTTAGTTGGGCTAGCCAAGGCCTACCTAGAATCATGTTGAAACGTGGCATCTCCATTATGATAGTGAAATCTGCACTAGTGGGAAATTGCTCTTCTACCACAAAGGCTAAGTTGATTGTACCACTGACTATGACACATGATCCATTGAAGGATTTTAGACACGTGGCTTTGGTTCACCTGATTTTATCTGCTAGGCCCAGCTTGTCGATGATAGAGTATAGGACTACATTTGTTGTTGCACCATCATTGACATGCACTCTATGAATGGTACATTGCCCAACATGTACGCTAATGTATAGTGGAGCTATAGTGACCTCTCCTCGTTTGGGGTTGACTTTGATTACATTGTTGCGGAACACTAGGGATGTTAAACTCGATTCTTGTTATGTAGGGGGTAACATTGTTGCATAGATGGATGCCTCATTTGCAGGGATGTCCTCCATAATAGGAATGGAGGCCAAGATCTGGGCCAATGCTTGGCAATGAGCAAATGAGGTCATGACCAATTTATACAAGCTCAATGTTGTGTTCTTTTTATTGAGTGTTTGTTTCACTTGGGTTAGTGCAGCTATGAAGTCCTTATCATTACCTATTGTGTGGGCCTTAATTTCCTCCATGTGGCTTGAGAGAAAGATCTCTTAGGGAGGGGACTTGGGCTTGGTTTTCTTGGCCTACTTGGGGGTAGGGGTCCTAGTGTTTGGTTGCTTCTTGTCAATTATAGCCTTTTCTTTAGCCATGGGGATCATGAGGCACTGACTCATCCTCTTGTATTTCCATTTGGTAGGCCTACTTAGGTTACTAATGGGGTCAACCCTTGAAGGAGGAAGGATCGAGATGTTTCCCACTGTTGGGCTTCAGCTAGGTGAGGGGCCATCATGTTGTGGCACCCTTCTGATAAAGGGCAACTTAGGAGTTTTTGTGTGACCAACTTGTTGTGGCACCTTGATAACGAAAGGTTCCTTAGTGATTGTTGTTATTGTGTCATGCCAGTTTAACATCTTAGTGGATGGTTGCTATGGAAATTTGACTACAAAGGGTGTCATGGGTGCCTGAGGTGGCACTTTGATAACAAAGGGAGTCCTCTTGATTGTGGAGGCTAAGGGGACCCTTATTAGGAGGCACACATATCACAAAAGATTGTTGCACAGGTTTGGGTTTGCCACCTATGCTAATGAAATTTATGACATAGGAGGCATTGTCCATGTTGGATTGAATCACCATGTTAATCACTAGTTGGCCCCATTATATCATTCTCTGCAGGTCATCCTACAAAGCACGATAATTATTTGTACTGTGACTAGCCAATTGGTGGTAATGATAGTATTGGTCCAATTTAAAATGTTGTGGAACTGGGGGCTCATTTAGTATTGCTAATGTGGAGTTCTTTAGTAGTTCGTAGTACCTATTATGTTTTTGGTGAGCAATCTCTAATACATGTTTGTGTTGGACTTGCCCAACTTTCAAGAGTTGGTCCAGTAGTGCAGAGGGTTGCATTGGTAGTGGTGTATACTTTGAGTGGTCCTTGCGCTAAACGTTGGGCCTTGGGGTGGCCCCTACTGATGTAGGTGAGTTGGTAGTTTTGTTAGCTGGGGCCTTAGGCTACTTAGTTGTTGGGCCCCAATTGGTTGCTTTTGTGCTTGTGGCCACTATTGCCACTATTGTTTTTTGCTTGTGAGCATATTGATTTCTGTAAGCCACATAGCCTAGATCATTGCTAGCTTGCATTGCTTCCTCTATACCTTTTGTTTGGGCAAAGGCTTGGCTAAAAGACTTTGGGGCTAGATAATAAAGCTTGGACTTGATGAAGTCATTCACTGCACCTTTGCAAATGGCTAGTAGATGTGTCTCCACTAGGGGTTCATGAAGTTCACTCAATGCAGCATTCCAATGTTAAAGGAATTTTGACATGGGTTCTAGAGGCCCTTGCTTAACCTGCATGAGCTAGTCAAGGGTTACTTCAAGCTTTAGGTTGTACCTGAAGCGTGTTATAAACTGGCTTATGAGATCCTTGAAAGAGGAGATTGAGGCCTTGGGTAGCATGCGATACTAGTCTAAGGCCTTGCTAGTGAGTGAAATGGGGAACACACACATGATGGCATGTGGCTAGGCTTGAAGGAGTAGGCACTTAAATCGAAATGTGACCAAGTGTGCATTGGGGTCCCCTTCACCATTGTACTTGGTGAACTAAGTGTTGGCGACCGTTTGGGACGTGACCGCCAACGAGTGTCCTCGAACAGGATTTAGGTGCTTGCTGGTCTCTAGAAACACCAAGGCCCAGATACCTCCAAATAAACTCAGTAGTTAATGTGAGTATGTGTATGTGCTGTTGCGGCGTGTGGTTGTGAGAAATGTAACAATTGCATTGTGTGTGAACTACAAATGACTTACTTTAAAGAGATTCAGCCAACTTTGCCAAGTACTATGAGTTGTTGAAAATTTCCTATTTTGTTCAACTACCTAGTCTATGCGGTCCTTATAATACCTACTTGTAACAAATAAAAGTTTGCAAAAAAATTTGAGCACAACTCCGCAATCTACTCCTAATTTTCCCCAGAGAAAGAGATAGTTCTACAAGAAAACTAGAAATATAGCAAGATTCGATGGAAATAAGCAGAAAAGAAAAGAAAGCAGATTTGTGTAGACCTCAAATATTTAAACAAGGTAAAATGACACGAGTAAACACTTCGCAATAAAGCTATCCCAAATTCAATATCTACGAATTGTTCAAACTTCCAAGGCTCAAACAAGCAATATCTTCAAGACAATCCTATTATGCTACCAAAAATTGCTGCGTAAACTACCACGTACGAGACTCCATTTTGACTAGATAATAGATGTCAACGATTGCATTCAAACAGAACCTTTAAAAGACTTGACAATTTCTGATTGAAATACCACGAGAATTCACTTTAAAGATAAAAAGAAGCTATTCTGGTCCCATCAAAATACCAAAGATTTTCTGAACCCTCTCGACTACTGAATTGTTCAACGGCGTGACTACAAACAGAGGCTCTCTTACAACAATCCCAATAGCAGTTCCCACACGTTGCACAATAATGAAATTTACTACTAAAATGCTCTTAAGGCTTTTAAACACAAGCGCTTCTATGGCAAAATTTTAATAGAAATTTCTATCGGGCAACAAGAACAGTAAGAGCAATCTAAAAATCCCAAAATTACTTGCCAAGGATGATACTATCTAAACCACTAGCTAAACAATTTAAACAAAACAAAAAATGAAATGCATAACTCACAGGACCATGACAAAGAGGCTGAAATCTTTATTCTAGCAAGCCATCTTGCAAGCAATCGTCCACACTTTCTTCTTTACAAAATGCTCTTCTCCCAAGACTCAAAGTGTCTCCAAGTGAGAGCCCAAGTGCTAACTAGTAGCCTTCAAAGTGTGATGTATGAGACCCCAAGTGTGATGATGATATTCTTCCTTGACCCTTGAAGCCTTTTTATAGGGTTCCAAGGTAGGTAGGGAAGTTACATATTCAAAAATATCTCACCTAACTTCTCTCCCAAGTAACTTGGCCAACCAATTAGGAGATTACTTGCCCAACAAGTTAGGAGGTTACTTGCCCAACAAGTTAGGTAAGTTACAACAATTTTGGGTGGTTGTAACCACCATAGAGATAAAAAAGCTAGAATTGACAAGTGTCCTATTCCATGGCCAAGTGTCTTCATTTAGTTGCCAAGTGTCTTCATTCATTTGCCAAGTGTCTTCATTTAGTTGTCAAGTGTTCACCATGGAGAGAAACAAGTTGCAGTTGACACGTGTCTCATTTAGTTGACAAGTGGCCATTGTGGAGATAAAGAGGTTGTAGTTGACAAGTGGCCTTTGTGGTGGTTATAACTACCATTTCAATTTACAAGTGTTCAATTCTCATAGGACTTTGAACAATTGTTACATAAATTCCCTTTTTAAATCAATATTATATTTTATTGTTATTTATATTATAGTAGTAGAGATAATAACCATGGATTTGATGCATGGGTTGCTGTATAAATATATGTATGCGTATACAACCAAATGCATAAGTGGATTTGTACTCTTACATTTTAATTTGTGGCACCTCGAATGTAATCCCAGTTATATCAAGCCTGATTTCATATTCATCTTCTCTACACTTTATTATAGAAAAAGTAACTAGAGCTACTCTATCATAAGCTAGAGAGATATCTACAATTGATACACCATTTTCTTTTGACTCTAGATAAACCCTCATGCCAACATTCCCAATTGCAATGTCATTATCCCTTGATTTTCAAAACATTCAATTCAGCAACATTTTCATTTCTATTCCAACTTCATGGTTAATTAACTGTTACAGAATTCTTTACAAAAAAGAACATAATCCTCCTTGAACAGTTTCAGTTCATTAGGATTTTGTACCTCACCATTTGCAAATAAGTCCACCTGTTCCATGAAATGGTAAAAATGTGCCAACACTAAGGTAGTTGGATCCTAGTTGGAAGAGTTAGGGGTGGTATCGTAGGACTTATGGGGTAATTTTCATAGAAGTACATCACCTTGATGATGTCAGAGGAGGTAGATTTGAGTTGGTTGATCTCCTCCATCAAGATTTGGATTAGCTTGAATGCCTAATCCAAGCTTACGGGTGTGCCAGCTAGTTGCATTAGTTGGACTTGAGTTGGTTGCATAGCATAGGGCAGAATTGTTGATTATGGAGTTTGCTAGTTTAACATCATAGCGGACGATTATTGATGTGTTGGCTGAGTGATGGGTGCAGTGGTAGAAGTAGGTCACATGCATATGGGTTGGACAGACACTATAGATGCCAATGAGACAGGTTGGACGTAGGATGCTTGAGTTGCCTGGGACTAAGAGGTGGCCCCTGCATGAGCATAGTGTTGGAAAAATGCATTGGTTGCTTACAAGGAAGGCTAAATTGGCATGGTCACCATCTCAAAGAGGATGGGTGGACTGAACCGAAGAGGGGTTGTACTAGGGAGTGTTCATTGGAAGACAGTGTAGGGCTAGCTCTCATGTTCAGAGCAGGCCTCAAACTCATCTTCCTTATTTTTTGAGGTTTCCTCATAGGTTGTCCTTGCATGATGCTTGTTTGCATGGATGAGTTCGGACAATAACTAGTGGTAGGACTCTGTGAGTGGGATTATGTCAAAAAAGGAGGGGTTGTACTCCTGTCTATTCTGGTGCACTCATTCATAGTCCTGTTTTGCATCCAAATCAAGGTAATCCACTGGTAGTCTTGCTTGGATTTTGGAACAAACAAAATTGTATTGTTCATGGCTTAGTGTGGCACACTTTGGCTGGATTATGATGTCAAATGTGTTAGACACCAACATGGAAGGTTGATCTAGATTCATATTCATAGATGGGTTATGAGAGTTGCTATTTGCAGAAAATGGCTAACTCTAAAAAATGGTAGAAAAATGACTAAGTCTGTCAGGAGCAAGAAAATGGCTAAGCATAAAAATATAGAAAAAAATGGCTAAGTGTAATAATGCAGAAAAAATACTAAGTATGAAAATGTAGAAAAAATACTAAGCATGAAAACTGCTAAAAATGGTCAACTTTGGTGCTACACTCACTACACTGGAGCTTGCTAAGCTAAGAGGGACAACTATGCTGCATAAGACACAAGCAGTGTGACACAATAGATAAGCAACATAACACAGTAGACAGGTAGCATAACATAGTAGATAGGCAACATAACACAGTAGATAGTTTGGGAATTGTTATGCTGACAAGGTCGCTACGCTACATAGGACACAAGTAGTGTAACACAGTAGACAAGAAGTGTAGCTCAGTAGATAGTTTATGGACTGCTACACTGACAGTGTCGCTATGTTACATAAGGTGTACCTACTACACTACAAATGACGTAGACACTATGCTACACAAGGTGTAGCTACTACACTACTATGCTACACGTGACGTAGCTGTTACGCTACATGGGATGTTTTTCAGGCCCTCCTTCTAGTGCCAAAAACTATAGTGACCAAAAGCATCGGTGGCTAGAACACCCAAAGGTTATCAGGTGCACAGCTTAACCCCAAATCTGTGAAAAGGCTTTGCTAGAGAAAATGGAAATGGGGTGCCCTGAATGGTCTTGTTAATTAGACAAGGACTTATGTGGTGTTAAAATAAGTGTGTGCGAAAAAGGTTCATACTACGTTACGTGCGAGCATTGGGTCCAAGATAGCTAGAGTGTAACAGGGTGTCCTTGCTTGAGAACTGTGATGTGAACATGAAAATATGTATGAAAATGTAAGAAAAATACAAGTGTTATGATAAATTCCAAAGATAAATTCTTGAGAAATATAACAAAATTTGAGAACAGTAGTGCATCACCCCAAAATAGGGAGCATAGCTAATTCACAAAGGTATACACTATGTACAATAGGCATAGTGGGAGCATAATGACAACCTCAAAGGTGTTAGGCTATGAAGCTTGGTGCTCACTGTGTTGAACTGTGCCTATCGAGTCAGTAGCCACGGTGCACCATGTGATGTTCTACTAGGCTGCAATGGGGCTATAGTATATCGTGCGATGTAGTTATGCCTCTATGTCAGTGTGGTGTGCTTTGGGTCTCATTCACCCATGGAGCTAAGTGCTACGATGCTAAAGTGCCAAATGTGAAAATGGAAGTGCCAACTACCTTGTTGGTGAAAGAAAATGGAAGCCTTCCTTCTTCTCTTTTTTTTTTTGAAACATTAGGGTGTGGGGGTATTTATAAGGCTAGGGTTAGCCCAAAACGTGGATCAGGTGACACATGGTAGTGTGGTGGGTGGGACCATGGTATCTGCTACACTCATCCCATGTTATGTGCGGACACAGGACACCATCTATTGTGCTTATCCTATGTTACGTGTGGGACACGGGACACTGGTTGCTATGCTAGACATGATGCTAGGTTGTAGTAGACATCGGTGCTAAGCTACAGTAGACATGGTGCTATAATGCAGTAGACATGGGTGCTATGATACAGTAGACTAGGTGCTACGCTATAGTAGACAAGGTGCTATGCTGCAGTAGACAGGGTGTTACGCTGTAGTGTAACAGGGTGCTACGTTGCGTTACGCTATGCTACACAGTGTAATAGTGTGCTACACTATGCTACGCTGCACAGCATAATAGGTGTGCTATGCTCTACTATGCTATGTAGCGTAACAGGTGCTACATTGCACTACGCTACATAGAGCAACATTTGTGCATAAAGTGCCATTGTTCTGACACAGAAAAATTTTGCAAATCTAGTAGTTGGAGTTGACTACACTCAACACTTGAAAAAATATGGGCAAAGTGCCACCATTTTGACACTTAGCCATATTTGCAATCGTGATGCCAAGGCCCAAATTTTTGTGATGCCCCCCTCTCAACCCACCCAACCTCATTCCTTATACTTTTATTTTTTAACACCTCCTTTACAAGCTTTCCTAATGCATATAAAGCCCTTCCACATGCCCAACCACCAATTCCATGATGAGCGTAACACAACTCACCTCATGGGAAGCATTTGCAAGTAGGTTAAAGCCCCACAGGGATGTAACATAACTCATCTTGGGGAGGAAACACCTACCTTGCAACAACAAGGTTGTTTCCAAGTGAACATGGCTGAAGAGTAGAAGAAAAGTAGAAAAAGTACAAAAGAGAAAAAAAGCTCAAAAAAAAGGAAGGGGACAAGTACCCAAAACAAATGGCATCGTAGCTATTTCAAAATGACCATCTCTAAGCACTGCGATGAGAGGTCAAAATTCAGCAAAAGAAATATGTCCATGCACACCAACTCCCTCACAAGCACTTCGACAAGGAATCATGCTATGTTACATCTTTTCCTCCCCTGAACCTGTTCCCCCAAATTCATCCTTTGCTCCCTTTCCTTACATAACTAGCCCAATACTCCCAAGCATAGAGCAATGCAACATTTGAGTGACTACTGGAGAGTGATGTTAGCATCTGGTTCTTCATGGTGTTTCATATCCTTTATTGAAGTCTCTCAGGTAAATCCTCTAGACGTCAACAAAGAGGGGCCATTGAAATACCATAAAATTTTAGGATCCTGATGCTTTAGCAAAGTCTTGAAATTTAGGCAAGGATTTCCACAAGTGTAGCATCATGATGGATCATCCAGAGAATGTAGGCACTGAAAGTAGACTGTATAGTTTGGCAAGTTTTCTATCACCTTGGCTGATAGGCCTGTTGAGCTGTCCAACCTGCCCAGCTTGGTACTCGACCTGGTTGACAGTCTACCTAGAGACCATGTTAGGAGCTACCAAAAGTGTTCAGGATGAGCTAAATAGTTTGGCAAGTTTTCTAATTAAAGAAACCTACTACAGTGGAAAGTGTAGTAGGCCTCAAGAATACTAAACAGGTATCAAAGATGCATATTGATGATGACTCAGCGCTCTAGATAATCTACCCCACTTCATCCTTGATGCACGAGCAAAGTGACATAGCAAAAATATGGCAAATTTCATCAAAGGTCCTCTTCACTCAAGTGTTACACTACATAGTATAGCACAACGTAGCAAAGACACACTCTTGCAATGCTCCCACTTAGATGGCTCTGATGGAGTAGGCACATTTGCCCAGGTTTCAATTGATGAACAGGTTTGCTCCATTGACATGCCAAGACATGACTGACATCATGCGACAAAAAATTTTCAAGATTAAGTTAGAATCCAAGCCAAGCTGGGTGTTATGCTATGGTACACTACGTAGTGTAGCATAGTGTAGCAATGATAGAACACACGAAGGCTCTCTACCAAGTGCTTTCAGTAAGAAGACTGCACTTGGCCATATTTTGGCCTCCAACACTGGCTGTCTCGCATCACCATCAAGCTCCAAGCACAATTTCTTGACAAAGCATTACAATACCAAGTGAGGATGCATGTCATATTGGCTGCTATGCTGCATTATGCTACACAGCATAGCATAGCATAGAAGGAATGCAAAACACCAAAGTGTCCCAAATATGAACTCAGTAGGTCCCAAGACCTTTCAGCATAAAAGATAGGGTTATAGTCACTTGCCTAGCTAGGCCTCAGACAGGTATTTTTGGCTTATAGGCAAGATTTCGTTTAAGACCAGTGGCTACACTATGCTATGCTATGCAACGTAGCATAGCGTAGCATGTAGGTATTTATGCTACATATGCTAGAGAGTGTAAACAGCATAACACTCACGTAGCAACCTCAAGACATCTTCAGTTACCTACAGAACTAGTTAGCAATAGTTATTCTCATCCCGACACCTCTCCAATAGGTGAAATAAGCAAGTTTACCTTATTTTGCACCCCCTAACCATCCCCAAAGTTGTCCCTATGCTTGACCCTACTTGCAAGAGTAGGGAAGATGTAGTCCTAGAGCACAGGCTTCACTTTGCATTTACTGATTGACATTTTTCTTTGCAACAAATATAGTAGCTCACTAGACTTTAGCACATGTAGCATTTACGGTATGGTCACAGCATAGCAGTTTTCAACATTTCACAGCAGCATGGCATAGTCACGTCCACACTTTGTGGGACCCAGGACACATGGCACTCAAACCACATTTTCCTCCCACATCTAAATCTATAAATACCTTGGCAAAAAAAGTTCAAGGGGTTGGCTTTTGGCATTGTTGTCTTTTGGTAATTACTTCTCTGATGGTTGGATTCTTTTTGGTTGAGATCATGGCATTTCAGCTCTCTAGTGATCAACTTTGGCAAGGAGACTGGCAAGTAGAGGGTCCCTATTGGCAAGCTATTGATAGCAGTTTGAGGAACTGTGACCATACTACTTCATTGCAAGCTATGCTTGTTCCCACTACCATCTATTGTACACCTCCTTCATTTCAGCAAAGATTAGATCCCCAATCTTGGGGTGGTGCACTTCCTTACCTAAACTTGTTTCATTTTGTTTTGTTATTTTTATGTTTTGCATTATTTTCAATTGATTTATGTTCATCTCTTATCACTCAACGTGCATATAATAGCCTTAAAACCAATGTTTATGAAAGGTTATTATACACCGCTTAAGTCCCTATCTGATTGACCAAACCATTTAGGGCATCCCGCATCCATTTACATTCAACATGACCCTTGCATAGATCCGGGGTTAGGTTGTATGCCCGGTGAGCTCTTGATGTTCCAACCACCAACATTTTCAATCACTACAAGTTTAACATTGAGTACAATTTATAGAATTTTCCAAAAATTTTCTAACTCCAAACAACATAGTCCAAAAAGTAACAAATTTCTTCTAACTCTAGGTTGCCTTAGTTGAGTGTGGTCCAGAAAAACCATAAATTTTTCTAACTCTGCATTACCTTGACTATGCTCTAGAAAACTTGAGAGTGTAGTCCCAGATTACAAATTTTTTTCTAATTCCCTGACTATGCTCTCCATAGAGTGTAGTCACAAAAAGAAAAGAATACTAATTGTTGGGTAGATGCCATTTCGATGAACACTTGACATCAAGTACATCTCCAACATAAGGAGTGTAGTTATGGTTGTGGCCTATAAGGAGTAAGGTCTTGAATATCACCACAATGCTCTCCCTACACATTGTGATCTGCCATGGTGCTATGAACTACCTAGCACCCTCTTCACATACTATGCCTTACTATGGCACCGTGCACCCCCACTGTCATTTTCACCATGCCATGCATGCTAAGCGTCAACCACGACTGTGATCTCTACAATCGTGGCCATGGTCGTGGTTCCCACACCATGCAAAAAATAGAAAAATCAAAAATGTGCCCTTGGTGCCAAGCCTCCCATCATGGTCCCTATGGCTGCGTGACCACATTGTAGGGAACAACATCCCTATAGCCCCTATTGTGCTATGGGATGCAACTACCCCATAACCCGTTGTGGCCCCAATGCACCTAACCCATACTTATGCCTATTCAAAATACAAAAAAAATTAAAGGGCAAACAACTACCACACCCTTGCCTTGTAGTAAGCCACCTTGGCCACTACCAGTGCCCTCATCCCTACACCAAAACATCCATATAAAATTTTAAAAATAAAAAATCGAAAAATGATAGAACCCCACATGACACCCCCACCCTATGAGCAATGGCCCAAGGATCACTACCAAAGCCCCAATCCTCACTCTTCCCATGCCTTCCACATGACAAAATACAAAATTTTTTAAGATAAAAAAATCTTATAGAAAACCCCATAGCAAACAAGCCCTACCTAGCCCTATGGACCCCCATGTGACCCCTATGGAAGCCCACACTTGTAGTCACACTAATCGCCACAGTGGCCATAGCCTTCACAAAACCCTTACCTACAAAAAAAATCACAATAGTAGTCATGCATGCCCACATATAGCATAATAAAACCCTCATCTCTCAAACCCCTTCCCAACACCTGACCTCCCTACCATGGTAGCCGAAATGGTTGTGGTGGTCATGGTCCTTGCCATGGTAGGGCACTACCGACATCCATGTCCAAAACCCAGAAGCATAAAAAATAAATGAAAAAGGTGAAAAAATGGCAAAATAAGGAGTGTAGTTGGGGTACCTAGTAGATGATGGCACCCTCCTCTCCTCCACATGTGCTTGTGGTAGGTGGCCTAGTGCCCATCCTTCCTCATCCATGTTCACAAGTCTAGGGTGTAGGTGTCCACTTTGATGCATCATCCTAGTAGCAACTACACTATTTTCACTAGGAGTGCACTCCAACAACAAGTCTACACTCTGAAACTTTACATTTGCAACTTTAAAAATGTCAAACTTACCCATAATAAAAATGCACCTTTATACCCTCTTAGAACCACATAATGACTTACCAACCTCGAGACTACACTCAATAATGTTTGCATAGTGGAGAGCATAGTTGGATGGGAGCATATTTTAGTGGGAGTGTAGTCACCCAGACTTAGAAAAATTTTCAATTTTTCTTGCAGTTTAGTGACTTAGAAAGTTTTTTTACTTTTCTAGTTTCCTAGTGAATGCCTAGGCCTATTTTACTTCTTCGATGCACCAAGCCTTATCCAAAATGACAAATTTGCTAAATCCATGGTTCACTAAGATCTTAAACTAGCACACATAGCTTGTTAAGGCCTAAAACTAGCACAAACATGTTTACTTTCTTTAACAATGCATGTGCGTACTTAGGAAAATTTTTATTGCATTTCTTTCCTTCATTTTGTGTATATCAACTTCATTAAGATAGGTGCAGCTTGATATTTTTTTGGTTTTTTTGTAGAACTTTCAAAAGAATACAACATGAATATGCACAAGCAACGTCTCTCACCTTTGGTTCTCTCTAGGCCTCATGGTGATCTCACGTGATGCATCGATCCACAATTCCTAGACCTTGAGCCCATAGCCTACGATGAATACATAACATCCATAGAGGCACTGCTAGATTGGCCATACCATCTAGTTAAGGCTCTCGATCTAGATGTAGGTGATGTCACTCAGGATCCCCTCATTGAAATCCCTACAACAACACCTAGTGAAAAGGAAAAATCATTGAAACTTAGTTCCTTGTTAGAGCCTCAACATGCTTAGAACATTGCTAAAGTGCTCAACAATAATATTAAGGCATTCACATGGTCTTATGGAGACATTCTAGGCCTAGATCCTCATGTAGTGAAACATAACATTATACTTGATTCTAGAATTAAGCTAGTCAAGTAGAAAGCATGTAAGGTTAGGCCTGAGGTGGCATTGGTAGTTTGTGATGAAATCACCAAGATTTACAAAGCTGGTTTCATCTAGATTGTTAACTATGTGGATTGGGTCTCCAACATCATGGTGGTGCCCAAGAAAAATGGAAGTATATGCATTTGCATAGACTTCTAGGACCTAAATAAGCTAACCCTTAAAGATAATTTCTCATTGCCTAGTATTAATCAATTGGTTGATACCACAATTGGTCATGCCTTGTTGTCCTTTATGGATAGATTCTTGGGCTATAACTAGATTCAGATCAACCTAGAGAACCAACTTAGCATAACCTTTATGACCCCTTGGGGTATGTTCTATTACACCATCATGTCTTTTGGACTTAAGAATGTAGGAGCAAATTAGCAGCATGCAATGACATACATTTTTAGTGATTACATGTTAATCTTGCTCAATGATTACATTGATGACATTGTAGTTAAGTCCAGAGAAACACATAATCATGTAGATGATTTGGACCTGGTACTTAAACATTGTTTGAAACATGATCTTAAGTTAAACCTAAAGAAATGTGTTTTTAGTGTTAAGATAGGCTAAATGCTTAGTTTTGTAGTATCTAAAGTAGGCATACGTGTAGACCTTGATAAGGTTAAAGCCATAATTAACTTAGCACCACCTAATCTTAAGGAGCTATGAGGGTTGCAAGGTAGATTTCAATTTATGCATAGGTTTATTGCAAAATTGACTGATAAGTCATAGCCAATGCAACATTTTCTCAAAAAAGAATCCACTTTGAGTGCATAGATCAATGCTAAGAAGCATTTGACAACCTTAAACAAGAGCTAGCTCAACTTCTAATGGTTCATCCTCCTTGAGTCAATAAACCCTTTTACATCTACCTTGCTACCTTAAACATGTCCATTTCTTCTCTACTTTGTCAAAAGTGAGATGAGATGATGGCATAGAGGCCCTAGTATACTACTTAAGCCATGCATTGGTTTCCCATGAAGAAAAGTATAATGATGTGGAAAAGAATTACCTCACCTTAGTCTTTGCACTTAAGAAGTGGAGGCACTATCTTTTCCGTAGTNTCACATATCATTTTACATTCCCATGCATAAATAACGTGGTAGAGTATGAAGGTCTCCTTAGAGGTATCCTAGTAGCTCACAACCTACGAATCCAAAATGTAGTAATTTGAGGTGACTTTCAATTAGTGATTAACTAGGTAACTAAGGTTTACACCTATAAGGCCCAACATTTACAATCTTACTATAACCTAGCAAAACACTTTCTTAAACAGTTCGCAACTGTTGATGTCCAATATATTCCTCAGAATGAAAATGCCATAGCTAATGCACTAGCAACATTAGTCTTAACCATTGCACCTAACATGTTCCACGCATTTCCCATCTTAGTTGTGGATTGAACTATGCCTATCATGCAAACTATCAATATTTTATCCATAGCTATAGTAAGCATGACCCACGAAAGAGAGTGGTATGACGACATCAAGGTATACCTTCTATAGGGTGAGACTTTGCAACATTTAACCACTATCCAAAAGGATGTAGTGCATAAATGATCATGGTGGTATTCCATCATGGGTAATAATATACTATGTTGTACATCCTACGATGACATACTATTAACTTGCATTAGTAACAGTGAAGCTCAAATGATTGTTGAACAAGTCCACAAGGGACTATGTGGAGGTCACATTGCACCCAAGGAAATGGCAGCGAAAATTATATGCTTAGGCTATTATTGGCCTTACATGAAGCACAATTGCATATCCAAGGTCAAAGCATGTAACATATGTTAATGGCATGATAACTTAATGCATATGCCACCAACTAAACTACATACAATGTAGATCACGTGGTTGTTCCAACGTTGGGGTTTGGACATCATTAGACCTATAACGCCTAAGTCCTTTGTAGGACATAACTTCATTATAATCACAATTGAGCATTTTACGAAGTGGGTTGAGGCTATTCCCCTTAGGAAGACAATGTCATAGTAGGTTTGCAAATTTGTTCTTAATAACATAGTGATCCATTTTGGTTTACCCATGACCATGGTAATGGATAAAGGGCCATACTTTAGCAATGCTAAAACCAAGGCCTTCTGTGAATGCTTCAATATCAAACATTTCTTTTCATCACTATATTACCATAAGTGAATGGCCAAGTGGAGGCCATAAACAAAGTCATCATCAACCTTCTAAATAATATGCTCACCAATAGCAGATGACGATGGCATGAGCAATTAGTCTATGCACTCTGGGCCTACCACACAACACGTAGAATAATAGTAGGTAAGATACCATAAAATCTTATTTATAGGTTTGAAGCCATTTTTCCTCTTGAATTGTAGGTTCCATCACTCCATGTGATCCTCTCAAAATTTATTGACAAGATTTAGAATGATGAGTTGAGAATTATGGACTTCGACTTGATAGAGGAAGAGTGCATGTAGGTGCTTGATCACATTAAGTGTTACCAAGAAAAGCAACAATAGAAACACTATTACAATTAGCATTAATTCCCAATTAAGAAAGGGAACCTAGTCCTCAAGGCCATTTGCAAACCCACGAATAAATTCTCAGCCAATTGAGAATGGCCTTTCTTGGACGTCAAGGCCCACAACAATGGAGCATTCAAGCTTGCTGACCATGA
>MNCI01023671.1:11251-22876 GCA_015680685.1 Gnetum montanum | reverse complement strand
AGTAGTTGCAAATACTTAAGTCTTAATGTCTAAATGTAGTTAAATTTGATAATTTCCTTGATTATTATTATTATTTTAATACATTAGTTTATTTAACTAATTGTGTTGTGTTAGAATTTTCACAAGAAAAACACTTGTTAATGCTTCCATGATGTAGAGCTTATTTTTAGAAACTCACAAATTAAAAAATGGGTTAAATCGAATATTCTAGAAGGAAGTTATGGCTTTCAAAAACATCTAGGCTTTGAAAATTACAAAAACTATTTTTGTGTTTAAAAGAAAATGTGAAAAATTTGCCAAGTGTCATATGTATGTATACTAATTTTATCTACATTAATGAGGATGTGTTTAAGTATCTAATTGCATTGACAAGGATGCATCGATGTAGATGTAGGCCAATATTTTCACTTGAAAAATAAGGGGTTTTGTAGTTCTAAAGTAAAATAAGGATAAAATGAAAGAAGAAAAGAAGTTCTAAGGATGTAAAGAACATAAATTGGATTTTTATTGAGGCTTTGGACACATAGAATGTTCACAATTAGGTTTTGGAATTCAATGTTTCTAAGCAAAAAGTCATTTTTAAAAACAAGCAAAGTTGGATGTTTCATATCATTAGGATTAAAGTTGAATAATACTATGCATGAGATGATGGATTGTAAGTTGGATGTCCAAGAGTTATGCAAGAGGACCCTTCCCAAAGTAGGTCCATGCATTAAATATCCTTGTATAACCATTTCATAAGGTACCCTTTGGGACTCTGGAAATTTAATATTGATCCAAGTTAGAAACCATACCCACACAATCATCACCATTGTGACCTTGTACTATACTCAAACATAGTTCATTAGGTGGACCAAACTATGTAGCAGTGAGAAGAAAAATGGAAGTTGAAAGAGATTGTAGGAATGGAGATATGAGATACCTTACATTTTGACAATAGATTCTTATGGATGGATGTGATTAAGTTGATCAGTATATCTTTTCATCTAGGTTTCAAACTAAGTACATAATTGTAACACCCCTACTATTTATCTATAAATATCCTATAAGCAACTAATAGAGATGCTATGAAACCCCATGGATTTGGATTTAATCTTAATTGACTATTTTAAAATTAAGCAATAAAATAGATAATAATTATTAATTAAGAGAATAAATATAGTAAATCAATATAGTGTAGCAAAATTTTAGATTACTTGCATATATAATTAAGTAAAATTTCTTTAACAAAAATTAGAGATTTGTGTAGCCACAAAAATAAAGATGTTAAAAAATTTCACTAATTATATCATAAAGTATTATACAAAATATTGATCCCAATGAAACTTGTTTTGTTTTTTCATAAAAATTGGTATATTACTCAAACATCCAAAAATGATACAAGGATGCATGTTACAAAAATAAAAAATATACAAAAATTATTTTTCAAGTTTAGAAGGTTCATGTTTTTTAGAATTGATCCACCTTTGGTCACATGTCCCTCTTCTAGTGATTCCCTACTTACTTTAGGCTCTTTGCATCGAAATGTACGAGTTAGAATCCCTCAAATAAGAAAGATTATTATATTTGCCTCTTCATAGAGCATAAAGGTTATGGGCTAGATAAAAATTTCCAATAAAATATTCAAAAAATTTTAGGGTTTGAAAATGCCACATATTTTCCAAAAATTTAAAAAAAATCCAAATATCCAATAGAAAACAAAAAATCCAATAGGCATCTCCAAAGGCTAGGTTTTAGTTATCCTCACTACCAATAGGAATCATCAAGTCTTAGAATAACATCACCACTATCATCAAATTATCCTTTAAATTATTTTAATATCTAAAAATATTGTAAATGTATTTAACAAAAATCCAAAGAATGTATATTTTTACGAAGCATTTCTAAAGGCTAGGTCTTGGTTATCTTCACTACTAAAGGGACTTAACAACAACTCTTGAAGTACCCTTACTACCATTATCAGATTATCCTTGTGACCCCAAACAAGTCACTCATGGCTAGGTCTTGGTAATAGCCTCACTACTAACATCCTCAATGACTAATGCACATGTATCGTTAGAGGGATAGGTCTTGACCATGCCTCAAAGTAACTCCACTAGACTTAATTGTTCAATGCTATGGTCTTAGCTAAATCCATAGCATCACATGAACTTACAAATCAAAATCCAGGATAGGAAATCCATCCAACAACCCTTGTTCTTGTGAGCTGGGTCTTGAGGACCAAGAACATAGAAGGAGAGGATGAATAAGTTATCCATATTGCAAATAACAACTATTACATAAAACACAAGAATTAAATGGTTCCCTAACTTGGGTAGTCCACACTTGAAGGGTAGATTCCTTGCATACCTTTGAACTTTATTTCTTCCAAAATATGGTTTACAGGATACCACAACCTTTACAAAGTTTGAGCTTCACTAAGGAGAGTTTCTTCAGTACAACAACTCTTAACCCCACAAGGTCCCAACAAGCTGAAGAATGGTTTAAAGGATCTCAGAACCTATACAAAATAGGGCTCTACTCTAGAGTGTTTTGATGTAGCAAAACAATGCAACCCTATAGGATTCTAACAAGATCTAAAAGGATACCTTCTCGTAAGAAGCACACTAATCCCTTAGGGTAGAAAGAAAAGAAAAAGAACCATAAGAAGAGAGTGTAACTCAATTTACAAATTCCTTGTACAATGAAGCATAGTTCCATAACAAATTTAACAAATGATGTGACAATTCAAGTACACGAGTACAACAACATAAGATAGATAATGATAACTTTGATGTTGACAATGCTTGCATAATACTAAATAATTTGAAGTCTTCTTATAGGATTGGAGTTTCTAAAAAAATCTCATAATTTATTTAATGTCTATCCAAAAAATAATGTAGATGTCTCCTTTGAGATTGGAACATCTCTTTTAATATATCCTTAAATCATAATTATTCATATGAGTATAGTCATCAAATTCCAAAGTGTACTAGCTCATAATCATTTAAGTTATTTTACATCACATTATGATCATATATTCACAAATGATAGCATAATCATATATTCATAGATGATAGCATTTTATATGACAATCACATATTCCAATAATGCCCCACTAATATTAAATATATTACCAAATATCTCCCCCTCTTTTGACATCATCAAAAAGGGGTGGAGCAGAGTAACTAGATAGACTAAGAGAATGCACATTTTTCATCAATACGTACTAAGTATAATAGGATTTTAGACATATCTAACAAATAAGAGATATTTAGATCAAATTAGATCAAGAGATATGCAAGTTATAGGCTCTCCACATTTTGAAAAACAATTAACAATATAATATCTATTCATTTTTAGACTTTCAAAATGAAAATGTGAGAACTTCTAAGAGGATATATTGATGATGCTATCATAGAAATACAAACATTTTCAAGCACATTTTGTAATATTATTTTAGAGGGTTGTCAAACCAAATTCCACTTAGGACCTACCCTCAAAATAATGACCCATAACCAATTCAAATATAAGCCAAGCCTTCCAACTTATCTACTATAGAAATTAAAACCAAAGGCTAATGTCTAAGGTTTGACTATTGATGAGACACGATATCGCATGGGCCACGATATCGCATACGCGATATCGCGGTCTGCTGCCACATCTATAAATAAGAGGTGGCACTCCCCTCATTTATCATCCTAGGCTAGAAGTAATAAAGCTCTAGCAGTTTAATCACTCCAGAGATAGAATTTTTCCATGTGCCCGCAGTAGAAGTCCCCAAGTGAACGGTTCTTTATTCGAGCAACTTTGTACCTGAACGTAAGTTGTGTATGGCAAAAAAGATGAGGTTTGTGGATAAACCTTGCAGTGCATGGAATAGGTTTATTATTTTTTATTTCTTACATGTTATTTATTACATGCAATAGCATGGCATGAGTACAACTTGGTTATGAGCATTGATGAATGTGTACGGCTAACCAAGGAATCGGCTACTCATCGTAATTAGATTCTCTCACCCTTCGCTCCTAGAACATGGGATGAGTACGACTTGATTACGAGAATCTAAGGATGTGTACGGCTAGTCAAGGAATCAACTACTCATCATGCTTAGGCTAGTTAGGTACCTCAGTACGACCACTTCGAGCACGTGCGTTACATGTGGTGATCCCAGTAACGATTAGCATTTAGTAGCCACAGTTGCATAGTTCAAGGTGTGTATGGTAAGTGGGAATGGATGCTTATGCTAGTTAATTTAGACTTAGGTCCTTATTTAAAGTTAGTTAGTTTCTCAACCCTTCACCCTTTAGCATAGGAGAAAAACCATAAAAGAACAAAAAAATCATATACCTCGGACTTGCTTAACCATACATCGTGACAACAACAAGTAAGTCTGGGAAGATAATGAATGATTAACCCCAAGTGTTCCATGGGGCATTTAGGCATTTAGTCTGTGGAGTTCAATCGGATTGTGCATGCTACGCTCATTTCGTATGGTTGAGTGTAGGGGTACCTCGCCACTCATCATTGGCACCATTGCCAGGGACTAAGTGTTTGTGCACTGAATAGAACATAAGGGATATCACTCACATAATTGTGAGCCTTAACAAACCTTTGGGTTAATCAAAAGAGAAAAAATTATATAACTGTGAATTAGCACACCAGTAACAATGCCTTCTTCTCATAAGAGTAACTCACCACCTAAGGACCACACACAAGACAGTTAGCAAGATAAAACACATTACCAAAATCAAGCAAGTCCTAAAAAATATAAGATGACATATACTCATCCCGATGAGTATATTTCTAATTTTAATTTTGTTCTCCATCAGGACGAATAGCTGCAGTGGAGAGACTTGCAAGGTAACATTGTGTTACCCCTAGATCGATCAATCTCTCACATGCTTTTTTGTGCCTTGGCACAGATAGGCATGATCGAGCTATATGTTGAATACGTTGCAGAAGACTTTAACATGAGGGATTATTATCCCATAGATGCCCAACGTATGAGAGACTTAAGGCAGGAGAGCCAACATACATTATCTAAGGGCAAGGCCCCACACGTCCTTAGTGAAATAGGAGATGAGGAACCCTTTATCACGGGTTCTTTAGCCAAGGATGTTCCCCTTCATAAAGACGGTGAGGAGGTTGAGTATTAGAACCTACGATCAATGATACATATCCCTGATTTTGATGCCCATAAGCACCAACTGTTCACAGAGGGAACAAGCACTCATGCTAAGGACAGGCAGTTTGATCATCACCACGATCGAGGCCGTAGCAGCCGAAGAGAAGGCAAGAAACATCGTCATGGTGATGGTTCGCCTTCTTCTTCTCCTTCATTCCATCACTCATCCTCTCCTTCCACATCTGGGCATAGCCACCATGAACATAAAGGTGAGGATAAAAGTAAGAAAGAAGAAAGACCTCGATGGGAAAGTCGAGAGAGAGGACAAGGGCAAGGACGTAGGGAGAGTAGGGAACAACGTAGAAATCATAGGCATCATGAAAGAGACAATCATGACGAGCCCCTACTCGCAACCTGAAGTATGCTTGACATAACAGAGGCAGTTAGGATTCCCACAAGGCATTTAAAGGATAGCCGAATCAAGCATTTAGACATGAATAATATCCCATGGTTTGAAGGGGGATACAATGATGATCCAAAAAATCATTTACAGGCATTCCACAATGCTTGTGCCTTGCAGAATATAGAGAATGAGTGAAAAAACCTTAAGTTGTTCCCAAGGACACTCACTAAAGATGTAGAGAGCTGGTACCGGTCCTTAGAACCAGAAACCATTAGGAGGTGGAGTACGATGCTAGACCTGTTAAACGAAAAGTATCAAATGTACTCCAGAGTGTCCAATTTGCGTAAGCAGATCCAAGGTTAGAAGAAAGGTACATATGAACCGTTGGATGCTACCATGGGCCACTACTACACATTGTTACATCATTGCCCGGGCCATGGGTACGCTCAGCGAGATCAACTTTGCCACATTATGGATGGGCTAAGGAATGAAACTAGAAGAATCCTTAGAACTTACGTCCAAGGGAGACTCTCACAACTTAGAGCCCATGAAGTACATAGCTTGTTGGAGCAAGTAGCAAAAGAAGAGGATGAGTTACACAAAAGGGAAAGTGTGGAAGAGTACAACCATGATCCCTCCCTTTGAAAGAAGGGAGTAAAATTTTGTAATGAAGAGGATGAGTCACCAATTGAAGAGTTGGTGAATCGGAAAACTTTGCTGATCCAAAAATTAACAATTGAGGTATCAGCCAAAGTAGAAAAAATGTGGGATTCCTTAGACTCAAGAATTGAAGCAGTCTTGAAAATTGTAGAACAGTCTAAGATAGAATAAAGTAGTGACAAAGGTAAGAAAAAGTGAAGAGATTTAGGCCTTGCACATAACAAGGGTAAGGGAAAAATCACTAACTCCAATGTGGCTGAGGATTCTGATTCAAACAATGATGGTGGATGTAAGATCTACCATTATGATCATCCTAAGGGATGTTGCCCCATTATCTCACATTTACAGGAGTTTAGGGTGTATGCACTTAATCCAAGACTCAACCAACGGCAAACACCCTGCAGGTTACACTATCCACAAGGTAACCCAAGAAAATTTCACCAACCCTTAACGTATTATCCAAGTGGAACTCCAACACAGCCCATCGGACACATCAGTAGTGGTAATACCCACAGTCATGGGGGATGCCACCGCTAACACAACAGTACCCTTACCGGTAGCCTAATCCTTATGGTTATTATGGGCGGTAGTTGATTTCCCTAGGTGACACTATAGATCACATAAACCCTCCACATTACTACCAAGTTCAGGAGCACTTTAGGACTCCTTCTCCATTAGGAAATGCTCCATACCCACACTCTCCTCCAATTTCATCCACATCTCCTATGCCAATAGCCCTGCCGCCAACCGCTCCAACAAGGCCTAAAGTAAACCCCACTGAACCGTGACAGCCCAACACTACAAAGGCTCCCAAACCTCCAATATCAGTTGGTTCTAACAATCATAAATCCAACAAAGCCTTCACCTTCACAACCGGTTGAGCATCCTAACGCCCCCATACCAAATAAGGTTTCGGGAAACCCTTCGATAGAGAAATCGTGTCCAATGCATATAGTTATGTTAACACATACCATAACTAACTGGATCAAGGTCAGCCACCTTCCAAAGAAATTATCAGACTTGGGAGTCCCCCTAGTTTACATCCAAGTCGCTAGGAATGAACCCCATAAGGCTCTCCTCGACTCAGGTCCCAAGGTCAACTTAATCTCACAAGAACTGTATAAAACCTGGAACCTTCCTACACTCAAGAAGAGCAATGTTCACCTAGAGTTGGCTAACCAATCTATCATTGTTCCTTTGGGATAGGTCAAGGACATTGTTACCACTATTGGTGGATGGTCATATCTAGCTGATTTCCTAGTGATCCAAATCAACAATGAAAAAGGGGATTTCCCAATTATAATGGAAAGGGCATGGCTGAATACAATTGACACACACTTAGGAATCCGAAACCTTTCCTTAGAAATATCCAAAATAAATACTTTTGGAAAAATTGAGACGAAAAGAGTTCCATGCATCGCATATAGTGACACAGGGTGTCATTGCATACAAAAGTCATGGGTAATGCGAAGTTTAACATTGCCTGCATGCAATTGGTGTACACAAGATGTTGACATCCAAAAGTGCCTATACACGATAGCCACACAACAAGAAAACACCCAGTGGCTGATGGTTGATAAAGAGAGCAACTCGACAACCTGCATGGAACTAGCTGAGGGAATAACTAGCACTTACATTGAAAGCACAGATGTATTAGAGAAAGTTGGTTGCCAACATCCAACCCTTAACTCCAAAAACATTAATTGGGGAAAGTTGGAGATTCCTGAAAAGCTTAAACAAGAGCCCCAAGATTTAAAACCATTGCCCACTGGTTTGGAGTACATGACCCTTGAAAATGGAAAATAGATGATCATCAATGCAAAGCTCGCATCCAAGCAAAATGAACATTTGCTAAAGGTGATAAACAAGTGGTCAATAGTATTTTCTTGGTCATACCTTGAACTAACCGAAATTGATATTAGGATATGCCAACATAGGATTTATACAGACCCCTCTATGAAGCCTCGCAAGCAACCCCATAGGTGATTGAACCCAAAGTTAAAACAAATTGTGAAAGAGGAGCTAGAGCAGCTTCTCAAGGCTGGGTTCATTTACCCTATCGCTGATAGCGAATGGGTGAGTCCTCTTGTCATCATACCAAAAAAGGGAGGTAAATGGAGGGTATGTATAGATTTTAGACTATTAAATATGGCAACGTTCAAAGACCACTTCCCATTACCATTTGTTGACCAAGTCTTAGACACTATAGCAGGGCATCACTATTATAGTTTTCTAGATAGATATAGTGGGTACAACCAAATACGAATTGCGCTAGAAGACCAAGCCAAGACAACATTCACCAGTCCTTGGGGAATGTTTGCATACAAACAAATGCCCTTTGGCTTATGCAATGCACCTGCCACATTCCAAAAATTATTTCTAAGCATCTTTCAATAGCAAATAGGTAATGGAGTAGAAGTCTTCATGGACGACTTCTCCACTTATGGGACAAGCTTTGATCAAGCCCTCGACCGGTTAGAGCAAGTATTGAAACAATGTGTTGAAACCAACCTTAAGCTCAACTAGCAAAAGAGTCATTTAATGGTTCAAGAGGGTGTTGTACTAGGGCACAAAATTTCACAATTAGGAATTAAGGTGGATCCAAAAAAATTAAAGTCATCCAAGGAATTACCCGACAACTAGAGACCATTAAATACATTAGGTTATTCCTTGGACACACTGGATACTATAGGAGGTTTATCGCGAACTTCTCCAAAGTTGCCAAACCTCTGGTAAAATTAATGAAAAAAGATGCATCATTTGAATGGACCAAGGAATGTGAATGAGCATTTCAAACCCTCAAATAGAGGCTTGTGAAAAATCCCATTCTACAAGCCCCTGACTAGTCCAGGCCATTCCATATCATGATCGATGCATCTAACTACTCCTTAGGAGTTGTACTGACACAATTAGATGAACAAAAATGACCTTATTACATCCACTATGCCAATAAGAGTATCACCGGTGCACAACTTAACTACACGACTACAGAAAAGGAATTAATGGTTGTAGTGTTTGCACTAGATAAATTTAGGCACTATGTATTGGGTTACAAAGTATACATCCATATAGATCATAGTGCAATTCGGTTGCTAATGAACAAGCCAATGGTTAGCCCATGTATTATACGTTGGCTGGTGATTCTTCAGGAGTTTGACTTAACCATAGTAGACCGCAAAGGCACCGAGAATGTAGTTGCTGATCACCTATCTCGATTGCGGTGGGACAACAAAGAGGATGAATACGCTATATTTGATCATTTTCCTGATGAAACCCTCTTTGCTGTTGTAGTAAATAATCAACCCATAGAAGTAAATTTGTATAGTAGCATTCTTACCTATCTCACTTCCCAAAAAATACCACAGGAGTTGGACTTTAGGAAGAAACAACAGTTTCTTCACAAAACCAAGTACTTCATGGAAATCAAGGGAAAACTTTATAAAGTCTACCCTGATGGCCTGGTTCGATGGTGCGTCCCCGATAAAGCTCAATTAAAAGTTCTCTAGGATGCTCATGAGGGTCCCTGTGGGGGTCATTATGCTAGGAGACGAATGGCTACTAAGGTTCTACTTGCAGGATATTATTGGCCAACATTATTTTCGGATGCCCATCATTTCGCCCAATCTTGTGAGCACTGCCAACATGATGGGGGAATGACTGCTAGAATGGAGGGTCCACAACAATGGATTCAGCCTTTAGAACCCTTTGATATCTGAGGAATAGATTTTATGGGACCGATTACACCAATGTCCAATGGAAAAGCATATATAATTGTTGCTATTGATTACTTAACCAAATGGGTTGAAGTAGCCACTGTAACAGATTGCACATTGTCTACAACTATACGATTTGTACAACAATAAATCATTAATAGGTTTGGTGTATCACGTGTGCTCATTTCTGATAATGGAACAAATTTTACGGGTGCAACCTTTCGGAAACTGATGCAATGCTTAGGGGTTGAGCATAAACTGACCACACCTTACCACCTCCAAGCTAATGGTCAAGCCGAGGTTACTAATAGGGAGATTACAAGAATATTAATGCGAACAATTAGCAAATTTAGGTGATACTGGAGCAAAAAACTGAACAACACTCTTTGGGCGTATTGTTCCACTTGGAAGCTCCCTACTAGATATTCTCCCTATAAGCTAGTGTACGGGAAACTTCCAAAACTCCACATACAGAATGAGCTTCGTACACTGTCCATGGCTTGTGAACTTCACCTGGATCTTGACCTAGAACAAAAAAAATGGTTAGCAACTTTGAATGTATTAGATGAGAATAGATTGGTTGCACTATCGTTAAATGAGTTGCACAAGGCACATAGTAAACAACGTCATGACTTAAGGATCCGAAGGTTTAGATACCAACCTAGAGATAAGGTCCTTTATTGGAACTCCATGCATGTAACCCAACGTACAAAGTTTTAAACCTTGTGGGAAGGACCTTATATTATTCATACTACCTTCCCCTATGGAGCCATGATGATATATATGCTTGACAGCCTGGATAAAAGGTTATTGGTTAATGTACAACAAAAAAAACCTTTTCGCACATCCATAATAGCCAGTACAAGTTCCACCTACACCAGCGGACAACCTCGCTCATTATTTTGGATCTCTCCCTTACAACTCAGTCATGGGGGAGATGGCCACCTATGCTAATCATGAGGGGCCCTCAGTTCTTTTAAGTTTTTATTTTACAACGTTTTTGTTTTACACATTTTTGTTTTACAAATTTCTTTAACTTTTCTCGGTTTTCTTTTAGATCATCATTATACTTTTTTAATTTTTGTGTGTGTGTGTGTGTGATCCACTCTGTAAGTTTGTCCCATAATAAGCATTCTTCAAGATGGTATGAACTATTTTCATATTGATTGCTCATGTTTGGTTTTTACCTTTAAGTCATGATGTTGATACTAAGGTATGTTTCTTTTGATATGGTAGGCAATGAGACCACTTCATCCATCCACCCACCAATTTCTATGGTCTCTCTCGGCTTGGAAATGTACAGTCCTTTTGTAATAATAACTTTAATGAATCGGTGACTAGGGATTTTTCAAACTAAGGAAGGACTCATGGATTGAAAAGGGTGTGACTTCAAAGGAACTTCATGCTTTTGTATTGGTCATTCTCTTGGGTGGTTGAATATTTCTTCTTGAGTTTTTTGCCATTCCTATGTTACCCAATTATCAGAATCTAAGACAATAAAAATAAGAAGTCTTTACATGGTGTGGTTCTCATGCATAAAAATATAAAACACAAGAAAAAACCAAGTGAGAATTCAAAGCACACCCCTTAGATGAATAAACGTGGGCTACAAGCACTGGTTATGGAACCAAAAGTGTTCCCTCTAACTAAGGTCCTTCTCACTTCCCATTCTCTCCTTTGTTTCGTCAGAATGGTGCTAGCTCTTGAAGCGTGCATTCTTTTTTCCCAAGTGGATGGTTTAA
>MNCI01023671.1:0-10825 GCA_015680685.1 Gnetum montanum | reverse complement strand
GGTAGTCATCCTTAATATATTCCTAGATCCATATCAACCATACCACAACCTAGCCAATGGACCTACACCGAAGCAAGGTATTAATTACATGATGATTCAATCACCTTTGCTAATATATGATTGCATTGTGTGTGTAGATGGTGGACATACAATAACAGATTGGATCTGGAGCGAACACTTGGAATGGAGCAGCATTAAAGTAGCTATGCAAGGAGCAAGATCAATGGCGTGCTTATGGATGAACAATGACGGTGCAATCTTAGCGTTGGCAGTAGCAACACTTCTTTCTCTCTTTCAGTTGCCAACAAAGGCCTAATGTTATTGTAATAAGGTGTTCACCCTTGTTGTCATGAACACAAGTTTTGTCAAGTCTTGTAATAATCATTCGTTCACATGTCATCCCATTAGTTCCATTTTCCTCAATAATTCCATACCTACATGATATAATTATAAGGAACTCGAGGACGAGTTTTCATTCAATCATGGAGGTATGATGAGACGCGATATCGCATGGGCCACAATCTTGCAGTCTGTAGCCAAATTTATAAATAAGAGGTGGCACTCCTATCATTTATCATCCTATGCTAGAAGTAGTAAAGCTCTGGCAGTTTAATCACTCCAGAGATATAATTTTTCCATGTGCCCATAGTAGGAGTCCCCAAGTGAACGGATCTTTATTCAAGTAGCTTTGTACCTGAACGCAAGTTGTGTACAACAATAAAGATGAGGTTTGTGGATAAACCTTGCAGTGCATGGAATAAGTTTATTATTTGTTATTTCTAACATGTTATTTATTACATGCATTAGTGTGGCATGAGTACGACTTGGTTACGAGCATTGACGAATGTGTACGACTAACCAAGGAATCAACTACTCATCGCGATTAGATTCTCTCACCGTTGTCTCCTAGAACATGGGATGAGTATGACTTGATTACGAGTATCTACGGATGTGTACGGCTAGTCAAGGAATTGGATTCTCATCACGCTTAGGCTAGTTAGATGCCTTAGTATGACCACCTCGAGCACGTGCGTTACGTGTGGTGATCCCAGTAACGATTAGCATTTGGTAGTCACAGTTGCATACTTTAGGGTGTGTATGATAAGTGGGAATGGATGTTGACGCTAGTTAATTTAGACTTAGGTCCTTAGTTAGAGTTAGTTAGTTTCTCAACCCTTCACCCTTTAGCATAGGAGAAAAACCATAAAAGAACAAAAAAATCATATACCTCAAACTTACTTAACCATACACCATGACAACAACAAGTAAGTCTAGGAAGACAATGAATGATTAACCCCAAGTGTTCTATGGGACGTTTAGGCATTTAGTCTGTAGAGTTCGACCGGATCGCATGTGCTACACTCGTTTCGTATGGTTGAGTGTAGGGGGACCTTGCGAGTCATCAACTATGTAAATTCATAATAAAAAATAAACCAATAGCACATGATTCTAAAATTATCCAATATTTTACTTCTTTTGAGGCAAAATCTAATACTTCGTAATTTAATGCCAAAAGAATAAATACATGCATATCTAGCTTTCACAAATCAATCAATTGCTCATAAGATAGATCAAAGTAATACATATCATACTAATTATTTCAACAACTAGATATATCCTTAACAAATATTTGTAAAGTAATCAATGATCATTCTTAGAGAAAAAACTTCATAGACTTCCAAGAATGGATGGTTTATAATAATCCATGAGCTTCAAGCTCTCCCTACATATGTGCTTATCTTAACATTTGTAAAACCTAGAACTAATTTTCCATATTCTCAATAATAAAAAAAATTTAATCACATATAAAAAAATTTAGTCTTTCTTGATTATTCAAATGTCCTTTTCCTTACAATATTTCTATAAAGCATGGTCCAAATTAGTGGCATCTGATAAATATCCATTCTAGAAAATTAGATGCAAATTTTTCTTTTAAGAAAAGCCTTTTTTTAACAATATGTGAGAAATTTCATGGTTCAAGATATAGAACATAAGATATCCATACAATTTTGTTTCATACAGATAAAGATATATGCCCTTATAAAGAAATAAAGCACTTAAAAACTAACACAATTTCTAACAAGCAAGGAAATAAAAACTTACCATAACTTACCTTACTTGCAATTGAGATGCAAAGAAGTAATGAAGTTTGAGATGAGGTCCTCTATCATGGAGTGCTTCCTTACCTTTTAAATTTCTTTCATCAATTCTCTTGCATGATGGCCAAGCTTTTTCATGTTCTTTACGATGAAAGAATTTTTGATCACCTTCTATATAATCCATCTTTTTGAGGAATTTTCTATTTTTCCACTCATCTTCATTTCTAGTTACTACTTCCTACAAAATACCCTGACGAGGAAATTTTTGGTAAGACTAAGCATCAATTCTATTTTGATCAACATGAAGATAATCAACATTTTTTTTACTTCCATAATTTTTAAAAATGAATAAATTGTTCTCCTCATGTATGTGGTTATCAAATATAATTATGATTGAGCTGGAGCTTGTATCGTCCTATGATACTTTTTCAAAACCTTCATTCCCAGCCTATTTTTCATTAATCTCTCCTCTTTGAAAAACTCTGTATTCTTTATTTGAAGGGGTTAGTTGTTGAATCTTAACATTTTTGCTTGAGATTTCTCTTTTTAATTTGGTGTAAATTGCATAAAATTTTATATTGATGTATTTCTTTACCTTCTTAAGTACATAATGTAAAATGATAATTTCTTCTAGGAATTCACTATACCGTTCATCATACTTACCTCTTGGTTCATCAGTAACTTGTAGTGAGTTTTCATTTATGAGTGCCATGCATATGAGCTAAGAATATTTTCTGGAGTCATCTTCTTCTTCTTCACTTTCCTCCCATCATCCTAGCTAGTGTATAAGTTCATCTTTTTCATTTTGATATCAATCCTCTCTTTTTGTTGCAGCCTACCACTACTAGGAAATTTAGAGGCCACATTGGCTCTTCCTCCACAAACCTAACATTCTATTGAAAAAGCGTCAAAATTAAAATTTGATAAATTCTTACCTTTTTCCTTACATTTATAGTTAGATTGATTGGATCCTTATTGGTTAAAGGTCATTCCTTTTCTTGCAAGTAGAAGTTGGACTCCTTTTGAAAGACAAGCTATCTCTTCTTCATTACTCACATCTTGCTTAGCAGGTTTCTTTTTTTTATTGGAGTCTAATTTTAGGGTAATGGGCTTTTATTTTATTTCCCCTTCACTTATGAGGTTCATTTCATAAGTAATAAGAGTACTTTGAAGGTATTCAAATTTTAGAACTAAGAAATCTCTAATCTCTTTCATGGTTATAACCTTAGGTCTAAATTTTTTTTGGAGTGTTCAAATCATTTTTGTTATCACATTGCTTTTAGGTAGGTCCTTGGCTATACCCCTAATTTCTACAACAATATCAGTAGCCCTAGAAAAAACGTTTTTTATCTTTTCACCTTTTCTCAGTTTGAGCTTGTCATACTCACTTTGTAAGACCAAAATTTTGGATTTTTTGACTATGGATGTTCCTTCATAAGTAGCTTTTAGGGTTTTCAAAATTTCCTTACCAGTTCTACAACTAGATATCCTATTAAATTTAGATTTATTTAATGTATAATAAAAACTTTTTTTTGTTTTTGAATCATACATAAACTTATCTCTTTCTTCCAACATCAACTTTATTCATGGTTTGAGGGCCTTTGTTGCATTGTTGACTAGTCGTGTGTATCCTTCAATAATGGACTCCCAGACCTCAAAATCCATTGAATTGAAGAAGCCTTGCATCCTTACCTTCTAGTGGGCAAAATCAAATCCATGAAACATAGGTGGCTTGGTGTACAATGTTCCCTCCATAGTTTACTCTTGAATGCTAACATTGAACAAAAGGGTACCAAGCTCTAATACCACTTGAGGATTGAGAACATAGAAGGGTAGGATGAACAAGTTCCCAAATCACAAACAATAGTTGTTACACAAAAGATAATAAATACATGGTTTCCCAACTTTGGTAGTCCACACTTGGAGGGTAGATTCGTTGCACACCTTTAGACTTGGTTTCTTCAAAAATGTGATTTAGAGAACATCATAACCTTTACAAAGTTTGAGCTCCACTAAGGAGGATTTTTTTTCTACAATAAATCTCAATCCCACAAGGTTCCAATAAGCTCAAGAGTGATTTAAAGCATCTCACAACCTATATAAAATAGAGCTATACTTTGGAGTATTTTGATGTGATAAAAAAACTTAATGCCACAGGATCCCAACAAGCTCTAAAAGGATTCCTTCTTATAAGAAGCACATCAACCCCTTAGGGCATTAAGAAAAGAAAAAGAACCACAAGGAGAGAGTGTAACTCAATTTACAAATTCCTTGTATAATGAAGTACATATTTGCAAAAAATATAAAAAATAATATGACAATTCAAGTACACAAGTAAAAAATATTAAGATAAACAATGATAGCTTTAATGTTGACGGTGCTTTCATAATACTCAAGAATTTGAAGTCTTCTTATAGCATCAGAGTTTCTGAAAATACCTTGGAATTCATGCAACAACTATCCAATAGCTAATGTAGACATCTTCTTTGAGATTGGAACATCTCTTTGAATTTAGCCTTAGTTTTGGGGAGATATCTCCTTTTTGAATGGAAAGAATCTAAGGAGATGTCTCTTGGGAGACATCTTCTTTCAAGAGGATATGTCTCCTATTTTTGGAAGATGTCTTCTTATGATTGACGTCCTCTTGGCCAAGATGTCTTTTGTTCCTTGGAGACATCTTCTTAAATTTCGAGCTCTGAATCTTGAGGCTTTCTTTGGTTGATTTATATTCCTTTCAATTCCTAGAGCTTCTTCATTTTGCTTGTAGTCTTCATACTTGTCCATGCTCTGAATTTTCCTATGAAGTCTTTTAATTTGATAACCATGCTTTCTTGAGTCCTTGTTTATGATGTGGAGTTCTTGTTCTTGTCTTGTAAATACAACATCCATAACAAACATCCTTTGTTCTTCATTTTTCTTAATGTTTTGACATATCAAAAGGTTAATAGGTTCCACTAAAGAACATACCACTATTGCATGCAGATGGGGGCATCTAAAAGATTTGCAGCTCCCACTACCAATTGAGTACAACTAGACTCATAATTATTATTTTATTTAAAATTCCAAATGATTTTCAAAATATCAAAATCTATGGTAGCATAAAATTCTCACAAAATCATGTTTATATAATGATCTAAATTTTCAAAAATAGCCAAAAATTTGTAATAGTAAATATTTCATAAATTTCTCATAAAATCATGCTTGTTCCATGAGTAGATCCAAAATATTCATTAAATACTTAGAGCATGTTGGGCAAGATACCCAAAATTCCAAAAATTCATCCAAAAGAAAAAATATGTTCTTGACAAGATTCAAATGCTAAGATCCATGTAAAAACAAACAAAAAATGATGAAAATTTGGAAAAACCTCAGCATAATAATCAAAAGTGTAAAAGAATAATAGAAAACTAGAAAGTAGATAAGCGATATCCACAAAAAAATAGGGCAACCAAATGAAAAGGAAACTAAAGTAATCTTCCTTATCCTTTAGGATGTCCAAAATCAACCTTTTACCTATCCTTTGAACTAATGTGTTAGAAAACTCTTATGATTTGAAACAAGATGTATCCATGGCCACAATCTACTTATAAGTAGACGAATAACATAGAACATGATACCTAGGCTTGGTACATGGTTAAAAACAAAAGAAAAAAGCTTCAAACAAAAGAAATTGGGAAAAAATTAGGTTTTGGATGAAGAAATGGAATGGTAAAGGGCTCTTTTTTTAGAAAGAAAAATATGTAAGATGGTAGAAAAACAAGCAATAGAAGAGATGGTGAACAAACCCTAATGCACAGGAGGAAGAAAAAGAAAAGCACAACATATGTTTATATTATAAGTATATCATATATATGTTTTATATATTTTAACAATACATTTTACATGTGAATGTGCTTTTACATTTATGCTTATATTTACATATATTTACAGTTACATATACAATATTTTAACAAACTAGAAAGTATGATTTCTCAAGAACTATAACTCCAATTCTAGTAAACTAAGTGTCAACACCCATGTTTTTAAACATCCCAGACATATAGGTAAGCTTAGATTCTAGGTAGGACATCATCCTAAGGTACTTTTTAAATAAATATAATTTATGCAATATTAAATTATAATTAAAAATGAGCTTCAAATCTTAGTTTAAAGATCAAATGTACCAAGGAATATGTTTTAGGTCGGATTAGGGTTGAAATTTCTTCATGAATAGAGTATTATATAATCACATATTCATAATAAAATAAAAAGATGCATAATTAAGTGTTTATAATAAATAATAAATGTGCATAATAAGGATTGAATATACATCCCTAAATGGGCATAAAGAATAAAATATGCATAATAAAATACTTGTAAAGACATGATAATTGAGAGAAGGAAAAAATTCCTAGGGTAATTGGATTTCAACATTTAATCATAAAATATTCAAAAGATATATAACTAAGCTCTAACAATAGTAAAATAAAGGATGCAAGATTTAAACAAATATCCTAACAAGTAGATTTCATTCACTTATGTAAGAAATTATCAACAACAACAATTATAACAGTAAGAAGAATTAGTGAGTCTATTGAAATGCATCTAACAAAATTAAAGAAATAATTATATGCATTAAATTAAATAACCAAATATATGAAAATTTCTAGGTTGTGACAACAATAGTACTAGTGGTCTTGCATTGTATTACCTCAAAACTTACAATCATGAGATCATCATAGCTACAAGAGAATGCCATTACCTACTAAAAAATGAATAAGAAAGTAGTTATAATTTACAATTTATGGAAAGAAATCTTAGTTTTAGTTAAAGGGGTGCCTTTAGAAATTAGTAACTTATCTTTCCAATCCCATAATCACTACCTATTCCTAAGAGATCTTTAGAGATGTGTGTTTTCATATCCATTTTTTTGAGGAGATTCATAGTTGGTAGAGAATATACTTTCATTAAAAATTATAATATGAGCAATGATAAATCCACATAGTATATTGAGACTCATCAAAGAATCTTAAAGACTCAACAAATCCCCTTAAGGAAAAACCATTTTACATTCCCCCTTGGTTCTTCCCCCCTTTCTTTAGCTAGCCAGATCATGAGAGTTTTTTTTTTTTTGGTTTTTATGTGAATGAACCATATAATCTCCATGATGTGAACCTCTTATTAATAGCAATGGAAGGAATGGATGTCATAGACTCATTACCTTGTACCATTATGTGCTTGATAAAACATTAGTATAGAACATAGTCCCAATAACAAGGTTTGTCTATATATTAAAATGATAATTCTAATGTGCTACATTTTACAATGATAGCAATAATAAATAATAAAAGGCTTTAAAAACTTAAAAAACACAAATGAATCAAAATAAAGGAAAATACATAGAAAAAAAGTAAAAATATCATGAAAATAGAAAACAATGAAGAATGAAAAAATTTATCAAAGATGGTGTAAAAAATCAAAGTAAAAGAAAATTCTTTATAATGGATCAAGTTAGATGGTTATCTCCATCATGAATGAGTTGGATGAAGGAGATCGTAAAAATAGAGTGTGCTTATGCTTGTGTTAAGGTGTTATGGTTGGCCATGGTTACTTGAAAGTATTTCAAGGACTTTACTTATTATATGTTGATGAGCATGTGGTTAGTTGGGCTTGTTGGATGATAAATCGTCATGGCCTCAAAAGAAAAAGTTGAATTACAACATAAGGTTCCTTCCATAATGTTTAAAACTTAGTTCATTAAGGTGCATGAGGGGGTTTCTAATAAATAACCTTGTCTCTTGGTTGAAATTTAGCATCTTTTATTTTGACATTATATTGTTGCTTATTGTATGACTTATGCACTTCATTCATCATGAGGGATACTATTTGATTTTCATCTAGCATGTTAAGTATCATCAATATTTATTTCTGTGCTAAGTTAGTGTCTATGTTAAAATCATACATAGTTTTGAGTATATCGAACTTGGTTTGAATTAGATGTTTAGGTAAATTTCTATATACTAAGTCATAGGGAGAGTAGCCTATAGGAAGTTTCTAGATTGAGTGGTATATCCATAGGGTATCATTAGGTTTTATGCTACAGTTCTTCCTATATCCAATAATGGTTTATGTTATAATTTTAGTGATCTTTCTATTAGTAACTTTAGCTTAATTATTGGGGATAATAGGATGTTATGAGTTTGTGCTTTACCTTTAAGCATTGCATTAACTTCTAAAAAGTAGCATCAGTAAACTAAGTTTCATTGTTAGAAATTAGTGTTGAAGGCACACCAAACCTATTTACCACCTATTATTGAAAGAATCAAGCTATAGTAAACGAAGTACAATTGGTGATGACTGTAGCTTTGGTCCATTTGGTATAGTATTTAAAGACAACAATGATGTAAGTATTTTCACTAGAAATTGGGATGATGGATTTCATAAAGTCAATTTCCCAAAGATTAAAGGGCTCTAGTTAATGAATCCACTATTGAGGCCCTTGCATCCTTGCTGTCATGCCTCCATCTCCTTGACATCACTCACATGAATGGGTGAAATGATGGACATCCTTGAAGACCATAGGCTAAAAGTATATTTTTATCAATATTTTAATGATCATTCTCCTTCTATCATAGTGGACCTTGTAAAGGCCTTTATGAGCATTCTATAGAACTCAAAGTTAATCTTCATTGGGTACATACCATCTCACTAGGTCATCTATGTAGATTTATAGAGGTTTTCCTCTATCTTCATGTAATGTTTGATCTAGTGGAGGCATTGTTATTTTTTCATATAGTTTTGTCCTATAGGGGTCTCATATGTGAGTAAGTAGGAGAGAAAGACATGATACCAATTTTTGATCCTTTTTGTTAAAGCCTCAACTACCTTGACAAAAAGTAGCTTATTAGGGAATTAATAAAATAAAGGCTCTTCATCAACCTTGTTGTCCCATCTTAACTAAGACAAATGATTGACAACTACGATCTTGGTTTCCTTTTTGTCTACTATTATTAGATTAAATTCATGTAAAATCACTAGTCACTATATGATATAGGGACTTAGAATTGGTCTTTTCATGATGCAGCAGATGATACTTTGGTTAGTATGCGCAAAAGTAAAATATTCAAGAATATAAAGCCTAGATTTTTTAAGGGCATACATCACTATCATTAATTCCTTTTCTATTATGGCGTAGTTGAGCTATGCATTTATACTACTCCTACTCACATAGTGGATATGATATGAATGTTTCTAATCATCCATTTATGTAAGTATTACTTCGAAGATGAACATGGATGTAGCTATCACGATGTGGAATGACTTGAACTAGTCAAGTAATCATAGGATTAGTATTTTCAAAATATTCTACTTTAATAGTTGGATTAATCATTTCAATCCCGTAGTCCATTTAAATGTTACATATTTTTAGTAAGCTCCACCAATGGTTTTGTGATTCTTGAGAAATTTTTGATCAAGTGCTGATAGTAACTAGTGTGCCCAAGGGATGATCTCTTATCTTTGACTAATTGAGATTATCTAGTAAATCCTTCAATGATCCTTATCTTTTTAGGATCTATGTCAATGCATTTTTCTAAGGTTTGGTGTCCTAGGACAATGCCTTCTTGGACCATTAGATGGCTTTTCTACTAGTTGAGCTTTAGATTACTTTCAAGACATTACTTTAGTACTTATTGCAATGGTCCAATGCTTATTCAAATTTGTCATCATAGGTGGATAATTCATCCATAATGAATTCTACATTAGTAGTAATTTATTGATGAACGATACTAAGGAAAAGGCATTGAAAGATTGCATGTGTACTATATAGGGTTATGAGCATCTTTTTATATAAAAAAGTTTCCCAAGATCTTATGAACATTGCTTTAACTAGGTCTTCTAGAGTGATTTGGATTTGATTATATCCAATATAACCATACAAAAAACTATAATAACTATTTCCTATAATGGTATCCAACACTCGATCTACAAATGATAGGGAAAAATGATTTTTGAAAGTAGCCATCTTCAATAGCTTAAAGTTTATGCAAAATATTCATTATCCTTCTTTCTTGGGTACAATAATAAGTGGGCTCATCCACTCATTATAGAATAGATGAATTTAGCCATGAGAATCTTTTCAACCTCCTTTTTAATATCTAGATTTAAATTTTGGTTCAATATCCTTTATGGTTATCTCTTGGTCTTTATAATAGAGTTTGTGTAGATCAAATACTAGCATATGTGTGGATCTATCCTTGTTATCTCATAATATGATCAAGGAAAGGTTATTGGTCACTTATTAGCTACCTTCAAAAGCTTCTCTTTCTATTTTCTATTAATATGAACATTAATAATTACCAATTTTTCATTCCTTAAGAACATACATTTTAAAGTTTTCAATAAAATGTTTATTTCAAAGGGCTCTAGTTTAGAGGTTTCTAGAACTTCTAAATCTTTCCAATGTACCTATGATTCTATTTTATTTTTCATAATCTAAGAGTTGATGCCTAATTTACTCCATTTCATCCATCTTATCTATGTATGCACTTGTGAGGACCTCTACTAGTTCCATGCACATTGTTGAAGTGGAGTTATTGTTTATGATCAACCATTAGGTTTCCTCTTATTTTGTAGTTTTTTGTACAAGTACCTTTGGATACTTGTGGATTCAGCACACATTTTACATGTTATGATGATTGTGCTTTTGGTTGCCGATATCTTATATATAAAATTACATCCTATGTTAC
>MNCI01023666.1:5703-30835 GCA_015680685.1 Gnetum montanum | reverse complement strand
TTAGAAACATTAAGCAATACTGAATTTGAAAGACATAAATGAATTTTACGTATCAGCTCAAATTAAACTTTTCCCACTCTTCATTGAACATCTTATTTGGCTTTACTTTCGAAATTGCATAGTGCTGATCCTTTTCAATGAGGAGAGTCTCCATCTTAATCTTCCATAATTCATAGTTGGACATGTTAAACTTTTCAATTTCAATTTTGGACAGAGAGTTGGTCATGATTTTTCCCTGCAATTACATGAAAAAATAATAGTTGTGCGTGGAACCTGGCTTTGATACTAATTGTTATTTCCAATTGCTTGCACCAATATTATATTAATTTTAAGAAGATTTTAGAAAATAAAAAAGGCATAGAGTTATCATAGGGAAAACCTTCAAGGTGAAAACCCCCAAAAATAAGTCGGCTCTTGGACCATTAGCACCACAGCTTCAGAAAATTGAAGCTCAAGTAGAATTTACAGAGGAAGGGAGATAATTCTGAAGCTTATGCTTTGAAAAAATATGGTGCTTTGGATGCTCCCTTTTACCTCTTTATATATTGTCACAAAACCTAAAATTAAAAAGATAATGTAGTTTATTTTGGTGGGGATAAGTACCGAACCAATTATAACATAGACACAAATAAAAATATAATAAGGTAGGGCAAAAATATTTAGAGAAAATCAAGGCAGATTTTCCTTCATCCACCTCATAGATCCAACCGTGGGGCCTTTCACATTTACAAAATTAGAAGCAATTTAAACTTTTGGTATTATTGCCTATACTACTCTTTCATCTTCCCTCCACAATCCACATTGAGAATTGTGGTTTTGTTGCTTGTCCAAACTTCAAGAACAATGGGGCTATGGGATAGCTACTTGTTAGTCACTACTACACCAAGGAATTTGCTATGGTAATTTTGCTTCTTCGTTGATGAAATTGAGTTCTCCTCTTCAGACTTCAGACAAGGTAATTGGCTTGGACAATCTAAATGTGTTGAAAATATTTTAAAATGATTTAATATGCATGATTGCAAGCTTGTGACTATACCTTGTGAAACTAGTATTAAATTTTCAATTAAAAAATGCCCAAAGACAAGCGAAGAAAAAGAGTTCATGGTTAAAATTCCATATGCTAGTGCTATCGATAGTTTAATGTATGCAATGGTCTCAACTAGACCTGATATTGCTTACATTGTTGGAAAACTTAGCATGTATATGTCTAATCCAAGGAAACAACACTGGATTGCGGTGAAGCGAGTCTTTGGATATCTTTGTGGTACTTCAAATTATGGGATCTGTTATAAAAATGATTTCAATGGACTTCATGGCTTTGTTGATGCAGATTGGGGTAGTGATATTGATAGTAGGAAATCTACCAGTGGATATGTGTTTAATCTTTTTGGTGGTGTTGTATCTTGGAAAAGTCAAAAACAATCTTGTGTTTGTCAGTCTACCACTGAAGTTGAATATGTTGCTACTAACTTGGCATGCAAAGAGGCTCTATAGCTTTAACGACTAATAGTTGAACTTGACATCACTCGTACTCTTATTAATATTGGCTGTGATAGTCAAAGTGCCATAAGCATATCCAAGAATTCAACCTTTCATGCCCGAATGAAGCACATTGAAATACAGTATCATTATATACGGAAGGAAATTAAAAAGCAAAGGATTCTTCCAAATAAAATTTCAACTGAAGCAAATCTTGGAGATGTACTCACCAAGTCAACTCTTGCTGAAAAGTTTCTCTAGTGCTAATGAGCATTTGGTCTTCTTGATTTCCTAAAAACAATTTGGAACATTGTTCAAAGTAGTTTTACCTTAAAGAGGGAGAATTGTGAGGTGGATAAAGGCAAATCTGCCTTGATTTTCTCTAGATATTTCTGTCTTGCCTTATTATATTTTTATTTGTGTCTATGTTATAAATGGTCCCGTACCTATCCCCACTAAAATAAACTACATTATCTTTTTAATTTTGGGTTCTGTGACAATATATAAGGAGCTCAAAGGGAGCATCCAAAGCACCACATTTTTCCAAAGCATAAGCTTGAGAATCATCTCCCTTCCTTTGTAAATTCTCCTTGAGCTTCAATCTTCTGAAGTTGTGGTGCTAATGGTCCAAGAGTCAATTTTTTGCTGGGATTTTCACTCCGTGTCTTTTTTATTTTCTGCAATTTCTTTTAAATGTAATATAATATTGGTGCAACCGACGGGGAATAACAGGATCGTAGCAGAGGCGTTGAATAAAAAAACGTGGTGGCCAAATTGAGTTGCGACTGTCAAAGCAGCTATCGGATTAAATCTGATCCAAAAACGGGGAGAAGCAAAGATCTTGTAAAACCAACCACAGATTGCCACTGCTGCCGAGGTTGCTGCTACGTTGGAAAACCGACGAGACCGTGTCTGTAACAGGTACGCTTTCTTAATTTCATAATCTTCTTCTTTGAAGTCCTCGGACTTAATCGTCCACAAGTGGATTTTCTCACGCCAGAGTTGTGACAGAAAGAGGTATTTAAGTCGCCGGCTTTGTGGTCGGACAGTCCTGTGGGTAATAGCTAACTCGTCCCAAATAGATTCCAACCTTATTCAGACTTTTTGAAAAGATATCACCATGGCAGATTCATCTGAATTGAAAAATAAAAAATCCCAACGCGAACACTCCGAAATGTCAGTAGAAAATAATATGATCCCATGGATTTCCCGTTTTTTGTGCGTCAGTGTTTGTGGGCACACGGATATCCGAGAATTCAGACGTCTCCGTGGAAAAAGGTCAGCGTAGGTATTTTATTTGGAGGCGACAAGCGTAGGGAATGATTTCATGGGACACAGAGCCCTGTCCAATGACTGCTTTTCAGGGTGTGAATTTGAGGTTCGCACGTAAGCGCACACTGAGGCAGTTCCATTTCTTAGCAGTAAGAATGCAAAGGTGGCGGAGCTGCTGGCCATCATGTCGAGACCTACCTCTAGATCTAACATTTTGTGTGTAGAGTATCGGCAACGACTGGTATTTGGATTTTGGAATAGCAGTCGTGCACGGCTGGCTTCTTTGAACGGTTTATCCACGAGCCTTTTTTTGACCTGCGGCACGCATAGATTTTTAGATACGATACCCTAACAACGCTGCAGGGACGCTTAGACGCAACCTGCTTCAAAATTTCTCGGTCTCTCGCTTGCCTCGGAAGCAATATAATCTTCAACGGAAACCAAATTCAATTTTAAGATAGTGCGGTTTTGGTCCCGTTAACCACGTCTGTTTCATGGCGTCAATGTTATGTGAGGCAGTTCGATCATCGCTATTTGTTTTTGGTTTTTCATTTTCTCTTGGTTGCTCTATTGATCACTGCAATTCCTGAGCACAGACGTCAGGAGTTGAAGGGTTTGGCTTGTTACAATAACAGAACAATATCTGCATTCATAAATACCTACCTTGAATCAATTATTATGTAATTGTTGATAAACCGTGTTCATTTTTTTGGTTTTTTTTTTCAATTTATATTCCAGAATTGTTTTTAATTTAAATTTCACTTACCTGGAATACCACCAGGCACTAACCGCTACTTTGCGGAATAGAACGCTCTTATTGCAATTGCATAGCACTGTTGTATGTAGGTATGTAAGTTGGTTCACCTATAAAATGTTTTTTGTATTATTTAAACATGTGTCTCTGGGTCCTACCTTCTGGTTGGTAGGCGAGGGTGGAACCTAGGAACACACGTAAGCATGATGCATGATCAAGATGGAATGTACGTGAATGAGTTACATGGAATGATCCATTTGTAGTTTTCCTTACGACTCACGCATACCTTTGGCCAATCATGAGGTTTTGGAATGTTCAAAAAAAACTATTATCGTGGTCTTCCAGTCGATCTATATCATGGTCTTGATACAAGATATTGACCAGTAGATATACTGTATTAGCCGTTCAAATGAAGCACCGCTCTTTCATTCCTTGGGTTTGGTGAAAAGCATAGTGGCCTTAGCCTTTAATATCATCAGGTCGTCAGTAACCATTCAGGAGTCGTAGCTCGTAACCGAACAAGAAATCGTTAAAAATCTAAAAATTTTTGTTCATGAAAGCCAAAATCATATATCAGTGTATCGTCTAATATTTCTAAGGTGCAATCTACGCATGCCAAATTGCATAATAAAAAATTTAATGGTCTTCCTTAAGAGTTCGGGGCACAATAGTTAACGTTAGCATTATCTACGGGCCATTAATATTGTGTTTTAAAAGGTTGACTTAAAAGATAAACGCTAACGGTGTTTGGTGTTAAAGTTTGGCTATATCCTTAGCATTGGCTAAATTTAAAACAATACCACGACAGAATGTTAAGTTTGAAGCAGTTCTGTTGGTCAGGTATATTATGTTTGGGGTTGGTCAGGTATATTATGTTTGGCATTCACTTAAAGGTAAGATATTTAATCTAGAAGTTCTAGGTCAGGGGTTAGATTCCAATGAGCAATGCTGAGTTATATAAAGTTCTAATAGAGCTATATCTATGTTTCACTTATATCGAGTTCCAACCTATGTGTCATTTATCTTGGGTTCCAACACTTCCCGTTATACTGGAATGAAATGCCGTCTATTCTAACCAAAACATGAAAAAAAGAACCATTTTGGCACTATGTAAAAAATAACAACAAAGTATTTACAACATGCTATAAAAAATCCAGCAAACGCAAACAACGTTATACATTTCAGCCAGCCAGCCGTGATAACTGATAATAGGTCTGAGAGAACACAAGCAAAGGGACCGTTCAAACGGGTGTAGTCTTCTTCTCACCACCTACATTTGTGATGATACAATAGAGGAAGAACCGGTGAATCATTTGCCATCTGGTAGCTGACTAGACATTCTCTCTTTGTAGGCAGTAAAGAGAGCAGATGGGAAGGTACTCATTTCTGTAAGATTTTCAAGTGATGGTCATTTCTGTAAGATTTAAGTTTGAGTTTAGACGAAACCATTTGATCCTTCTTTTTCAGTGAAGTTGACAGACGAATTTGCGCGAGAAACATAACGAGCGGGTTAATCGTGGCTTTCCCGGCGACCTCGTGAATTTGTCTGCTGATGCACGGTTTTCCATGGGCATTTGTTCGCCTTATTGGGTGTCGTTGCCACATTGGAAGAAATTGGAAGAAGCACAATAACAGCCAGCAAGCAGCAACGAAGCCTCTGAGGAATGTTTGAAAAACTTTTAGCTTTGGTGTGACACATTTAATGCACCACAGATTCGTTGCTTGCCCGAGAAAATGTTTTCATGCGCACCTACCGTTTTTCGAGGTGTCGAGGATTTGTATAATGGATACCAGCTTTTAAGATATCGGTGATGCCCCTCGGTACATGTTCAACTCATCAAAGCTGAGTTTAAGTTGTGTTAACATGAACTTTGATGCCGCAGTCACGTCAAACTCAGATTTCAGTAGTATGTACATGGAGAATTTACATAAGTTTTGTTTAGTTAAACTATTGTGACGTGGAGTATTTTCAGATCACAAAAATTATTATCTTCAACAAAGTTAAAGAAAAATGGTTTCAACGGTAGAGAGCTCAACATAAACATTGGCCAGTAAAGTCATACCCAAGAGCTATTGGGTGAACTCTGAATTTTTGTATGGTGAACTTAGTGTACAAGCTCATTTGGTAGTTGAGAGCATGTGAACTCTTCATGTGCAAGGGGCATGAAGTTGTGTGCATTTATTGCATCCAAAAGTTGACATCTAACAAATTTTACATTTGTGTATTCTTATTTTTCCTTTAAAATTTATAACAAGGCTTCTTACAAACATAATAAAAATTTGGAGCAAATATTATATGAGGTAACTAAATAGGTTAATCATGCTTGCAAATAAAAAGCTTACCTAAGTTATAAAAGATATTAAAAATGCTAATGCATAACAAAGAGATTATTTAGTTAAAAAGGTATAAGTGCTTTGTTAGCATTTTTTAAAAAATGCTTTATCTTAGTACAATAAAAATAGTTTGTTCATATGATCAAAAAATAACTTCAGAATTTATTAAAATTGTTCCAATGTAATCTTTATGCATAGTTAAACTATCATTTTATTGAAACTAAAACTAAAATTTTATTATATTCATAGACCCTTTGGATATATTGAATAGTAGCAATATATATGCTATGAATTTTCAAAACATCATTAAGAAATTACCATGTGTTAGTAACATTTGGAACAAATCGGTTTATCAATCTTGTATCTTATTTTGGTATGTCAAAACTTCCAAGAATGGAGTTGTATGTTTAGATGGCTATGTGTATGTGTAGGTACATTGGATTTGTATGTAATGATAAGGACCATTAATCAAGTTGCTAAGTCCAAGGTCAAAATGGAGGTCAAGGAAGCAATAATAAATGCCATCGATCAAGTTGCTAAAGTCCAATATAAAAATAGAAGTCAAGGAAGTTAAAGCAAATACATCCAAGAAATTTGAGATACATGGAGGGCAGATTTAACAAGATCAACTTCATCATTTCTTAGTCTCAAATGTAGAGTGGACATCTAAACTGAAAGTAGATAAGTTGTAGAGTTCATCTTCCTCCCAGGGTGGACATCTCCACCACAAGATGGACATCTAGCATGGTGGACGTCTAGGCCTACAAGATGGATGTCTAGCATAGTGAATGTTCTAAGCCAAGTGTGGACACCCCACTAGAATTAGATCAATACTCAAGGTGGATGTGCTAACTTTTTTCAGATGTCCCACTCAAGTCCTACCCATTGCAAAGTGGATGTCCAAGCCAAGAATGAAACATCCTAGGTAGCCATTAGGGAAAATAGAAAAGCCATTCTTGGCCATTTTCCAACTCAAGTTTGACATTGGAAACTTTCTTAGGTGATAGGCTTATTAAAGAACATGCCCAAACCTTCAAAAATTAAGCAATTCAAGGAAATCATTGGTTTTGTCATATTGGATTTCACATCTTGGCTTTGGCATCTTTTAAGAATTTTCATTGGTTACTTTTTTTATAAAGGTTGAAAGATTGACAAATTCGCTGGGAACTACACCACTATTGCTACAACATTCTCCCAGGGTTTTGATTGATCTTGATTTATTTATGTGTACATAACATTCAAATCCATAGCTTTCTTATTATTGCATCATTGGTTTTTGGATTTGAATCTAGGGCACATTATTTCATTTATGTTATTTCCCTAGTGGAAACATAACTTGTGTAGATCTAATTTGTTAAATGATTCTCTTTACACTCATCTTGTTATAATTTTTGATTCCTATGTGAAGGGTAGATTCTTACTATGGAAAGATTCATATTACAACCTTGAGAGATTTACTTGGGTGTCCAAGTGTTTGACATTTTGCTCCTCCTTAGAGGATTTTATGAGTATGTCTTGTAAGATATCAAACCTTTTTTTTACCTTGTAGGGAGTATGTAGCACTTGAGGATCTATCATAGTAGTATCATTAGTTACAACTTTAATTTCAAGTGGAATTTAAGGTGGTGAGCTTTACCACATACATTGGTGAGTACATTCCATTTATGTAATTATTTTATTTTAGTAAATTCATTTTCGATTTTAGTTTTATTTTCATAACTCATTTATCTCTACTTCCTTCTAATTTAACTAACCTACAAAATCAACCAAATTTGCAACTGTAATATCCCATCTACATTTAATATGCTCCAGTGCAAGACATTGCAAGAAAAGAAGGTATTCATCTTCAATGCTATATGTATTACATAGCTAGCATATTTGTTTTCTTCATGAGGAATTTTGAGTCCTCTAGTTATTTCAACTCATAGATGCTAAGATCCCATTCATACTCTACTAATTATGCATTGTAAATGATGAGGAATAACAACACATAAATAATTTTCCTTTGATGTTTGTTCATTTTATAGTAATAATTTTTTTCAATTGAAGATTATATTTTTTGTCACAAGCTCCTTTGGATTTTATTCTAGAAGAAGTTATGGAATTAGTAAATTAGCTTGTAGAAAAGCTATGAATTTAGATGATTTATATAGTAAATTGCTTAAATGGATAAGGATGTCTGTTGACAAAGAATTTTTAAAAATATTAAATGTTGTTGCTAATTGATAAATCATGTTTTTGGTAGGCTAAGATATCATGTATCCAATATCAGATATCCTATATCAAGGATCTAATATCTTAGCCCCAATATCGTAGCCCGTGCTACAACATTGGATATTCAATATCATAGGATGCATGCCTACCTATAAATACAACACTTGGATGCACAATTCATCCCATTCTTTTGTCAACAAAGTAGTCAAACTCTTGCAATTTTATTTTGTAGTCTTAGAAAATAGTCAATGAGTGTCTGTAGTGTGGATTTGAGTTAGTTGTACGATGTCTTATTCGAGTGGCAATGTACCTAAACACATTCCATAAATGGTAATAAGATTAAGATTAGTTCTTATTCATTATAGCACTTTGACTTAGATTAAATTTACTTTTAATGCAATTTATATTCCATGTAATAGTTAATAGTTACTTTTCCATGCACGTTAATGAATTAGTGGAATGAGCACAACTAGTTTCAAGCATAAACACATATTTTCTTGGTAATCCTAGCAGCACTATTTCTTGGTTTGCCTAGTAGCGTAGCACTTGGTAATCCCAGTAGTGGATGCATGGGTTTGGAATGTGTACGGAAAGTTGGGAATGGACACTCATCAATTGTAGGCTAGTTTAGACTTTATCTTCCTATTCTTAATTAGATTAAATAATTAATTTCTCTATTATTGTTAGGAGTAGCATAAATCCACAACAACATCAACCATCATATGCCTCACCTTGGACTAAACCATACATGACAAAGATACCACTAGTCCAACTGGGAAGATAATGTCCTTTGATCAATGCTTAACAATCTAGATGCCACAACTAGTCCCATCCATGAAACTCAATTGGATCATATGTGAATGCTTGTGACTCATATGGTTAGGCGTAGGGGGTACCTGCCACTCATCATTTGTGCCATTGTTGAGGATGGCGCTAGGACACTAGTTGACGAAGCTAAAAGTTAGTATAGATCATTAGAAGCCAATTCCATTCACCGATGGTCCACAATGCTGAAACTATTCAATGAAAAATACCAAACCCATGTGCGAGTGTCCAACTTGAGAAACCAAATCCAAGGATGGAAGTAAGAAAATCATGAACCTTTGGATGTGGCCTTGGATAGATACTACTCACTACTACATAGATGTCCAAGCCATGATTTCTCTCAAAAAGAGAAACTTTTCCACATCATAGATGTGCTTCATAATCAAATGAGGGAAACCCTTGGGATTTATGCCCAACATTAGTTATACAAACTAAAATCCCATCAGATACAAAGGCTAATCAAGTGGGTGGAAAAAGAAGAAGGAGAGTTATGTAAACGAGAGAATGTAGAGGAATATAATGGGGACCTAATTCTTCAAAAGAAGAGGATCCATATCTATGATGAGGAAAAAGAGGTAGCTCTCAATGAGGTGATCACAAAAAACCTTGCTAATACAATAGTCTATTGATGAGCTTGAAGTAAGGCTAGATAAGATGTGGGAATTGATGAACAAGAAAGTTACACCTTTCGTGAAAACCATAGAGGAGAAAGTAACACAACAAGAATCAAGTGATCAAAACAAGAAGAGGAAAAAGAACCAAGAACAGCTAAAAACACTTATTAGCAAAAAGGAAAAAGAGTTGTGGAAGAAGAGGCTATAAACTAAACCACAAAAAAGGATGATGGATGTAACATCTACCTATATGATCATCCAAAGGGCTATTGCCTAGTCATGTTACATCTCCATGAGTATTAGGCTTTTGCATTAAATCCCAAGTTTGTACAAAAAGTAAATGCCTATGAAATCACCTTTCTCACAAGGTAATTATCAAAAATCCTAAAACCAACCATACTATCCTAGTGGGACTTCTTATTATCCTCAAAACTACTATCAACTGTAGTAACAAAACCCACAGTCATGGGGGAGGCCATCATCAGACCAGCACTATCCTTTGGCTAGCTGAACCCATACATATATTATGTTCAACAACCTATTTCTCCAATTGGTTCTACCTCTTCTACCTCAAATCACTACAACAACTATCCCGAATATCATCAACCCATAACATCTTGTGAAGGATCACCATCTCATGCCTCTCATCCTCCATCATATTCTCAATATTCTCATACTTCCCTCTACCATATGTCGCTACTAGCATCATAGGAAGGTTTGACACCACAACATCAATGAAATAATGCCACTTGTCTTGTAAACATATACGAAAATGATAATGTTAGTAGATCTCCACCATAACCTTGGAAACGTTCCTTCTTTAGGATGGTTTCCACACATGAGTGCAAAACTCATAGACCTACTGGCACATCAAAACCAACACAGTTCCAATGTGGTACAACACCCTTCCTCTCTAGAACAATGTCTCCTAATCATACACAAAAGCCAACAACCATCACCACTCCAACACAAGACATAAAGATAAACCTATCACTATGCAAAGATAGAAAATCCATGCATCACTAATAATAAAGGATGTAATTGTGGGTTGGAATTTTGAAATATTAACACAACCCCTATACCAACCTAGCATAAAGTTAAGGAACAAGTGTGTGAGTGAAAACAAGTCTACGCAGTAGCCATAAAACCAAAAGATACCAAGTGGCTTGGAAATAAGAGTGTAAAACTGTTTCAAAGATGCATGGAACTAGCCAAACTACTTATTAATTCTTGTTGTGGTCAAGAGTTTAGTCATGGGGGAGACGCCCCATCCTAAATCAAGAACTAATAAGTGTTTTTAATCTTTTTTTTCTATAATTTTTTTTATCATTTCCCTATGATGCCCCATCCTAAATCAAGAACTAATAAGTGTTTTTAATCTTTTTTGTTTTATAATTTTTTTTATCATTTCCCTATGATGCCCCATCCTAAATCAAGAACTAATAAGTGTTTTTCACCTTTTTTATAACTTTTTTTTATCATTTTCCCATTTCTTTTCATATTTTCTAATTCTCAATATGTTTTCCATTTCTTAATATTTTTCTTTTCTTTATATTTTTCTCTTTACTTAAGTCATTTTCTTTATGTTTTATGATTGTCTTTCATGTTTTCATTAATAATATTGCCAATTCATAATGCAAAATTCAATGTTATGTGTTGGATTTTTGTGCTTTGTTATCAAGATGATTGAGTAAGTAACTGTGTGAAGCAGTGTGACCACCTCATCCATCCATCCAATTTTCTAAATAAAAAGGTCATGAATTTGGTTCTTCTTTCATGAAACTAAAATTCATCAATGATCATTGTACTTCAAAGAAAGAGGGAATGACCAAGTGGGAATGGCAATGTGGTGACCTCAAGGGGATTTGTTGGATTCTCTTCTTAACTTCCTTCATGTGGTTTGTGACTCCTCATGGAATGTATCATCACTCCGTTGTTGACCAATAATAGAAAGCTAAAAGTCTTTGCATGGTATGGTTCTCATCCAAAATCATAAAAATATAAAATCCAAAAAATAATAATAATAGGAATTCAAAGTACATTCCTTAGACAAAATAATGGGCTACAAGCTCTAGTTATTAGGCTGGAAAGACATGTTATCCATGCCTGAAGGCACCCCTCTAAATAAGACCCTTCCTTCTTCTCTTTTTAGAGTGATGATCATTCTTTGTGGTGGTTGTGAACTCATGGTGGTTGATAAGAAGGAAAACATTAATGTGAGCTCATTGTTAATGATTTGGACTTGGTGATGAATTGTAAATTGGATGTGTCAACTAGGCCCCATCGACTAGGCCTTGTCGATGCATGATTTGATGCATTGACATGGCTCTATCGACATAGTGTCTATTTTTGCCTATAAATACGTGCTTGCCTACTGTGTTTATTACATATCTTACCATAGTTATAGTAAAGCTCTTGCAGTTTTATCATTTGAAAGTTAGAAGGAGTCAAAAAGTGTATGGATCTTTATTCAAGCACTGTTGTACCTAAGTATGGTAGTGGGTGCGGTAATAAAGATGAGCTTTCTAATAAACCTTGCAGCACTTTGAAATAGATTAATTGTTTATTTATGCATTTAATGTTTTATGAAATTTCCTTTAATGTTTTATGTAATTAAGCTAAATTAGGCTAAATTAAGTTAGATTAAATAGCAATTAATTAAGCACATAAGTATAACCACTTCGAGCATACGCTTGGCACTTGGTAACCCTAGTAACGCTTAACATTTGGTAACCCAGTAGTGTTAAACGCGTTTATGATGTGTAGGATAAGCGGGAATGAATGCTTATGTTAGGATTAGTTAGGTGTAGCAAGTTAGATTAAGTTAACAATTTAGTTATCTTGTTTTATTCATTATTCTTTATCCTTAGGCAACTTAAAACATGAAACATAAAAAATGATAAAAATCATATGCCTCAATTGCACTTAACCATAACTTTGCATTTCACAAGTGTAATTGGGAAGACAATGATTCCAACAGTTAATGTCATTCCTAGAAACCTATGTGCTTAGAAGGCTATAAGTCCACAAAATTTGATTAGATTGTGTGTGAATGCTTAGTGATTCATATGGTTGGGCATAAGGGGTACTCATTGCTCATAATTGGCATTGTTGCTAAGGACTTATAGTTTGATATGTGCGCTACCTAGGACATAGTGAATATTATTTAGGATAATTGGATTGAACCCTAAGGTCATAATCATTCAAAAAAATAAATACATAATAATTAATCAAAACTATACTACAAGGATACTAAGAAATTATTTCTAACAAAAATGTCTTCTTCTTCTCATAGGCGAAATGATTCTAAGTTAATAGTAGCATAAGAGTGCATAGTGATGTACACTCATCTTGATGAGTTTGTACCCAATTTTACTTACATCCTCCATCAGGATGAATAAATGTGGTGCCGAGACATGGAGGGGAATGTTGTATTACCACCTGACCAATTTTTTCCCAAGATGCTACTTCAAACCTTTACAAGGTTAGGCATCAAGGAGCTTCACAGAGAGTACATTGTGGAAGATCATGACCTCTAGGACTATCATCCCACTGAGACACACCACAAACAAGATTGGCAACAAGAAAAGTATTGTGAAGACATGAAGGAAAAACAGTTCACTAAACCCTTGTTCCTACTAGATCAGAAGTATAATGAGGAACCTCTTTTTGAGGATTCTCAACATGCAGACTCTCCACCTCTTAACTTTGATGAAGGGGAGTTTAAACCAAATCCTAAATCAGTAATGAACAATCTAGGTTTAGGTAATTGCAAGTCCCATGGTCATGGAAACTCTAAGAAAGGGAGTTGAAGATAGAACTTGGACAAGCATAATGAAAATCACTCTATGGATTTTGGCCATGACAAACAAAGGGGAAGTGGCAAATGCCATGGTGGTGTTAGTTCTCCTCCCTCTTCATCCTCTTCATCCAAATCAACTTCTTCCTCCAAATCTAAGTAGAACTACAGATGATGGGACAATAATGATAATCACAAAGACCACCATGAATGAAGGGATGGTAGAAGACATCACAAGAATCATTGAGATCATGATGATGAATATATATTGGACACTCAAATAATGCTCAACATCATAGAGGTTATCCAAATTCCTACTAGACATGTGAAAGATAGCTGAATCAAGAGGCTAAACATGAACAATATCTCCAAATTTAAGGGGGGATATAACTCAGATCCTCAAATGAATTTACAAGCCTTTCACAATGCCTTCTCCTTACAAAATATTGAAAATGATTAGCAAAAGCTCAAGTTGTTACCTAGAACACTCATCAAGGAAGCGAAAAGTTGGTACCAGCCTCTAGAACCAGAATTAATTCATCGATGAAGTACAATGCTAGAACTATTTAATGACAAGTATCAAATATACTCTAAAATGTCAAACCTACAAAGGCAAATCAAAGGCTAGAAACAAGGAACACATGAACCCTTAGATGCCACCATGGGTAGATATTATTCATTATTACACCAATGCCATGGCCATGGTTACCCTCAGTAGGAACAACTTTGCCATATCATAGATGGGCTTCTCTCAAAAACATCAAAAACCATTGGGGTCTATGCCCAAGGAATACTATCAAAATTACAAGCCCATCAGATACAAAGGATCCTTCCATCAAGAAGAATAAGGTCTGATTTTATAACAGTGAGGAGAAGTTACCTCTTGATGAGGTGGTGTAACGGAAGGCCTTGTTGATCCAAAAATCTGTCTAAAATTTCAACCAAGGTAGATAAAATATGGAATTTTTTGGATAAAAAATTTTAAACTACTCTAACAATTGTAGAAGAATCAAGAGAGCAAAGTAGTGATCATGATCGTAGGAGGTGAAAAGAAGTTGAACATGCTTACCAAAAGGGTAAGGGCAAAGCTACTATAGTAGAAGAAGTTGTGGAGATTGAATCAGATGGTGATTGTGGATGTGACATCTGTCACTATGAACATCCTAAGGGATGTTTCCCTATTATTTCATACTTATAGGAATCTAGGGTTTATGCTTTGCATCCATGACTATCAAAAAGGCAAACACATAGAAGATTGCCTTATCATCAAGACAATCCTAGGTAGTTGCACTAGCAACACCCTTATTATCCAAGTCGAACTTCACCATAGCCATATGAGAAATATCAGTAATGATAGCACTACCCTTAAAAGTAGCTAGATCTATATGGGTACTATGTTTAGTAACCCTTGTCTCTACGTGACTCTTCCAATCATGTTTCTCCTTTCCAGCATCACTGCCATCCTTCGAAATGTTAACAAAGTCATTCTCCAACTCCTAGAGAGGAACTCATATTCCATCCATATCCTCCTCATGTATCTGCACTTATTTTTCCAACCTCAACACAGCTAGCACCTGCTCCATCCATGTAGGATGAGCTTCCATCCCAGCCACAACAACGTAATTCTACAAGGGTCGTTAATCAATCTAGTGGTTCAAAACCTAAATCTTGCAAATGACCATTCTTCTAACCCAACAACCCTCCTATGCCCTCTCAATAAGTGCAATATCAAATTAGAATTGGTAGACCAGTCCATCACTATTTCATTGAGACTAGTAGAAGATATTATAACCATTGTCTGTGGGTGGTCTTATCCTACCAATTTCATAGTAATTAAAGTTAAGAACTGAAAATGAAGATTTTCCAATCATTATGGGAAGAGCATGGCTAAGTACTATTGATGCAAAAATGGACATCAAAGATCTTTCACTGGAAATTTCAAAGGAAAATGCATTTGAAAATATTAAGAATAAATGAGTTCCATGCATCGCGTATAGTGATACAGGGTGCAACTACACTTTGGTCTATTAAAAGAGCATCCATTTTTTCATACAATTAGTATGCAAATGAGGTAGATATTCAAAAGTTCCTATACACAGTACCCACAAAATAGGAGGATGCCCAATGACTAACAACTAATCTTGGAATTTACACACTTTTCATGGAACTTGCTAAGAGCCTAACATGTGCCTATGTTGAAGGCATGGATGAACTAAAGCAAGCTCATTACCAACTATCTATTGATTCAAATGACGATACCAATTGGAAAGAGTTGTAAATCCCTAAAAAATTTTAACAAGAGCCCTTAGAGTTGAAAACTCTACCTACTAGCATGGAGTATGCATTTTTGAAAAATGGCAAGTCGACAATCATTAATGCCAATCTTACTCTTGAATAGAAACAGATGTTATTGAGGGTGGTCAATAAATGGCCAACAACCTTTACTTAGTCATATCCTAAACTCATAGGGATTGATCCTAGGATATGCTAGCATTATATCTACATTGATTTGACCATGAAACTAAAGAGGCAATGACAACAATAATTGAACCCCAAATTGAAGTAGATCATTAAATAGGAAATAGAAAAACTCCTCAAGGTAGGGTTTATCTATCTCATTGTGGATAGTGAGTGCGTTAGCCCATTCATGATTGTGCCAAAGAAAGATGGTAAGTGGTGCATCTACATCAACTTCTGGCTGTTGAATATGACAACATTCAAAGATCACTTTCCATTTTCATTTAGGGATCAAGTGTTGGACACTATATTTGGGCATTGGTATTGTAACTTCTTAGATGGTTATAGTGGCTATAACCAAATCTAGACTACACTAGAAGATTAGGCCATAACAAGCTTCACGAGTCCCTAGAGAACTTTTGCATATCAAAAGATACCTTTTGGTCTATGCAATGCTCCTGCAACACTCCAACACTTGGTCTTGAGCATTTTTAGCAATAAATTGGTTGCAGGGTGGAAGTCTTCATGGATGACTTCTCCACCTATGGCACAAAATTTGAGCAAGTCTTGGACTACCTTGAGTAAGTGCTTAAAAGGTATATGGAGACAAATCTTCATCTCAATTGGCAAAACAACCATTTGATGATCCAAGAGGGCATTGTATTGGGACACAAAATTTCTTAGGTAGGGATTGAGATGAACCTTGAAAAGATAAGGGCCATCTAAGGACTAACACACCAACTAAAAACTATTAAAGATGTTTAGTCATTCCTTGGACACATTGGCTACTACCAGTTTTTTATAGAGAATTTCTCTAAGATCATAAAATCATTGGTCAAGCTTACAAAGAAAAATGCTCTATTCATCTAGACCAAGAAATGCAAAAATGCATTCGAGAGCCTGAAGTAGAAACTTATAGAGACTCCAATTCTATGAGCACCTAATTGTTCTAGATCATTTCATATAATGATAAATTCATTAAATTATGCCTTTGGAGCTATGCTTACATAGTTAGACAATAGGAAACATCCATATTACATCCACTACTCAAGTCAAAGCATTGTGGATGCACAACTGAATTACACCACAATGGAGAAAGAACTAATGGCAGTGGTGTATGCTCTAGAGAAGTTAAGGCACTATGTGCTCAGATACAAAGTGTTTGTGCACACTGACCACAGGTCCATCCACTTCCTCATGAACAAGCCAATAGTGAGCCCTTGTGTCATATGGCAGTTGGTAATCTTGTAGGAATTCAATCTTATGATATTAGATCGAAAGGGAATGAGAATGTGGTTGCTAATCACTTTTCTTGATTACGATGGGATAATAAAGAAGAGGAAAGCCCACTCTCTAATCAATTTCCTGATGAACTCCTCTTTACAGATCCAATAAATGAACAAGTGCCCAATGAACTAAAATGGTATCATGACATCTTCACTTAGCTTCTTACTCAAGACATGCCACAAGATATGGACTATAAGAAGCAACAATAGCTTCTCCATCAAGAAAAATGCTTCATGGAAATCAATGAACATCTTTATAAGATGTGTGTTAATGACCTAGTTTTTTGGTGTGTCCCTAACACTAACCAACTTCACTTTCTTCAAGATTCTCATGAGGGCCCTTATAAAGCCCACTATGTAGGGAGACACACAACCATTAAAATCCTAATGGAAAGGTACTATTGGCCAACAATATTTAGGATGCCCACCAATTTGTTTGATCTTGTAAATGCTATCAACAAGATGATGGGATGACTGCTTGAATGAAGGAATCTCAACAATGGATTCAACCACTAGAACCCTTCGACATCTAGGGCATCGAATTCATGGGTTCTATCATGCCCATATCAAATGAAAAGACATACATAATTGTTGTCATTGATTACTGCACAAAATGGGCAAAAGTAGTAATCATCATCGATTGTACATCATCCACTATTGTTCAGTTTTTTCAACAAAACATTGTAAACAGGTGTGTGATGCCATGCACATTGATTTCTAACAACGGAACCCATTTTAAAAGCACTACCTTTCGCAAGCTAATGCAACACTTAGGGGTCAAGCATAAACTAACAACACCCTACCACCCCCAAGCCAATGATTAAGTAGAAGTTACTAATAGGGAGATCACGAAGATCCTAACAAGAACTATTAGCAAATATAGGAGAGACTAGAACACAAAACTAAACGATGCCCTCTAGACATACCACTCAACATGGAAACTTCCTATAGGCTAGTCTCCCTATGAGCTTGTGTATGGACCTTGATTGTAACCTAGCACAAAAAGAAAAAATGATCAACTTGAATATGCTAGATGAAAATCAATTGGTAGTCCTATCCTTGAATGAAGTGCACAAGGAATTCAACAAGCAACAACATGACCTAAGAATAAGGAAAGTCAAATTTCAACTTGGAGATAAGGTTCTCTAATGGAATCGCATACATGTACCTCAATGAACTAAGTTCTAGATATTGTGGGAAGGGCCTTACATCATTCATGAAACCTTTCCTTCTAGGACCATGTTGATCTACAAACCTAAGAGCTTGAACAAAAAGTAACTAGTCAACGCCCAACAAGTCAAACTTTTCCATGAGCTCAAATAAGCCAATGGAAGCAACACCTCAATAGATAGACAACCTCACTCAATTTTTCAAATCTTCTCCTTACAACTTAGTCATGGAGGAGATGGTCATCCATGTTAACTATAAAAGTGACTCCTCATTTTTTGTACTTTTTTTTGTTTCATACTTTCTTTGTTTTTATACCATTTTTTTACTTTATTAAATTTTTCCAATTTTTGTTTGACAACATCATTCATATGGTTTATTTTTCTTGAATATTTTACAATTTCTTTTATATTTTTCTTTATTTTGGTGTGAATTTTTCTTGTCTTCTAATAAAAGAGCTTTATTACCAATAGGACATAGTGATGCTATAGTTATTTTCTACTAGTGATTTGTACTTAATATCTTTGATTGCTAATGTTTGGTTTCTATTTTTTAATTTTGATTACTAATAACTAAGACAAAGTTTTCTTCTCACGGAATAAGTAGTGAGTCCACGTCATCCACCCATCCATGAACTCTATGGTTTTCCTTATTTTGGAAGTATGAGGTCCCTTTTTCATTAATAAAACTTGTGACCTTGGTAGTTTTCAAGCGTAGGAAAGATTCAAAGGTTTGAAAAGGGTATGACTTCAAAGGGATTCAATACTCTTTGTGCCTCTCTACTTACTTGAGTGCAAGTGTGTTTTCGTGGATTTCTTACCATTCTATGTTGACCAATAACAAGAAGTTGAATAAGTCTTTGCATGGTGTGGTTCCCATCCAAAAATTCATAAAAAGTATAAAATGTTCAAAAGAAACAAAAAAAACATGATGGGAATTCAAAGCACACCACTTAGACAAACTAAATGAGCTACAAGCACTAGTTATGGGACTAGAAAGACATGTTACCCATGTCTGAAGGTCCCCTCTAACTAAGGCTCTTTCTCACTTCGTGCTTCTTTTTTCTTTTCAAATAAGAAATAGTGGTTGTCTATGGGGTGGACTAGTCCTAGAGTGGTAATGCGAAGTCACTGAAAGTGGTCAGTTTTGGTCTGGACTAAGGTTGGACTCTATTGGATCATTTAACCATGAATTCCACAAGGAACTTCATGTGACTAGGATTAGGAACTTCATTCCACTCTCTCTATCATCCATTAATGCTTCCATAACTCACCTCACTACCAATTGTCCATGTTTTCATCCAATGTCTTAGTTTGATGTGTTGAAATTCCTAAATAGATTCTCCGAGTTTGGTCCTTAACTTTTTGTAACCATTAATCAACTATGGGCCCCATGGACTTCTTAGTTGAGGTTATGTAANTAATCAACTATGGGCCCCATGGACTTCTTAGTTGAGGTTATGTATGAGCAAAAAGGGCATGTGAGGCTATGGGAAGGACCCACTTTCATATCTCATGATTTGGTTAGTTAAGCTCATTATCCTTAAATGTTGCCCAAATCAAATATTTTGTGCATTCCATCATGCATCCAACTATGCACTTCTTAAGGCATTTTCTTTATAAAATATCATTCTCTAATCATTTTTCAATTTTCTAAAATTCCAAACCCTCTTCTAATATTTTCAACATATTCATGACTTTTGGACATTCATTTGACTCCAATTTCATTTAAAAACTCCTCACACTTTTCAAATTTTGATTTTCTCAATGGTGGTTAATAGCCACATCAACTAGGCCCAATCAATGCAACCAACCTCATTAACTAGGCCCCATCAATGCAGCGTAAAAATTCTATAAATACCACCCAACACTTTGAAATTTTTGTCATTTACTTCAAACTGACTAAGGATTTTTTGCAATTGTTTAGAGCCCAAAACCTTTGAGAGCCCATAACTTTCACACCATTGTCCAAATCACTCAGTTCTTTGATCCTGTAGCTACTGGAGGTAAGCTCTTACTCATGGGGGCCATAAACCTTAAGGTTTATGACAAAAATTTTTCAAAATTTTTCTAACTCCTCCAAAGGATTAACAAATAGAATAATATTAAACCATCAATTTTTGAGAGTTTAACCCTTCCAACAAACTCCACTAAACCTAAAATTACTTATTATTATTAAAATAAGAATAAAATAATAATTAAAATGATCAACTCATCCATGATCACAACTTAGCCAAGTGTAACTTTCTCAAAGAGATAAGGTATTCCAATTATTTCAAGTTACACATTAAATGCTAATCCTTGGTCATGTTGTGATTACAGATGGCACCAAGAACGAAATAACTATAGGAAGGAGGACCACCCCAACAAAGGGACAAATGACCTAGATCTGGAAGGGAATGGCATGAATAAGCCCAAGAGTAGGTAGCAAAAACTCACATAATGGGATCTCTTCAAGAGGAGCCCAAAGTGGAATCTATCTAGTAGATTCCCAAAGAAGAGGCTACAACTAAACAATCTCAAAGAGAAGGGGCACCTAGGCCCATACCAAGACTTGAAGTCACATTGACACAAGCCTACCTTGAGATGAACAAGCCTCGTGATGTCCAATGCTTAGTTTTCCAAGAATTGAACTTTCAACCATTCTTAGAACATGCTTCACTAGAAGTCAAGATGCAATTGCATCACTCTCCCATATGGCCAATCATCACTTCTAGGGGGAGTGGTATATGGAAGAGACATATCTCTTCTAGAACAACAGAAAGGCAAGAGCCATTAACCATCTAATAAAGATCTCCACGCAAGCAGATGCAAAGGTAAAAAGAGAGTGGACCCAGTGGTGTTATGGGGTTGACTACAAGAAGTTTGACAAGCTCACATCAGCGAAGCGCATATACTTCAAGATAATGGCTTATCACCTCAATCAGATGGTGGAGGCCAATAAGGTGACAGCTTTCTCTACTCAAGCATGCACTGCTTTAAGCAGGAAACTCCTTGTAAACCTTCAATAGCTAATATATATGGAGATGGAAAAGCACTTCAAGGAGAATAAATGTGGAAGGAAAATCCTACCCTTTCCATGCCTTATTAGAAAAATCTGTAAAAGGGCAAAGATCATCTACTATGCAAATGACACAATCAGGCATACTCCCATTACCTCTTGGTCTAAATGGATGAAAGATAATATCCTTGCCATTTCCAAAGAGGAGGAATAACAACTGCCACCTCCACCATCCACTCAAGAAAAAACATCAAAATCCCACGTTTCCATTAAGCACTTACGCAAATTTTGAGAGAAACTCTTGTGTGAGCAGAAGCAGTAACCAGGAACAAGTGGTGGGGATTCATCTATGTACCATCCTACAATGAGCCACCTCAACAAAGTGGCTCAAACAATCAGATAGATGGAGGGAGGTGGGCCAATATTCTTAGCCCAAAGAACGCAGCTACCTGTAAGGTCGAATCCTAGTGCCTAAGAGGTAATGGTGTCTCTCTTGCAACAACAAAAATTCCTAGAAATATTTGGAACTACTACCACCTTTACAATGCACTTAGAGGAGGGCAAGGGAGAAATTGTCTTGGTGATGCAGCAGCAATGATAGGAAACAACAACAAAAGTGGTTGCTAATTGAATTGTCAAAGCACTAAATGCACCTACAGCATCTGTACCAAACATTTTTGTATTCAAACATGTGCAAACATTCTTAGGAACTATTAGCAATAAATTGAATGTAGCCTAGTGTGAAGAGTTGCTACACCAACTGGTGGGAACCAATTTTGGATATCTTTGATTTTCTAGATAACATCACTACAACCCATCCAAAGCTACTTGAAGTAAAGGGAAAATGCATCATTTTGGAAGGGCAAATCGAAACAACTCAAGAGCAAAACCAATGCTTGACCATGAAGATTATTGAATTAAGAGCTCACCTTACTGATCTCACACTTGTCAAACTTGCATTGATAAGAGATGAAGCTTTTCAATAGTTTCAAGATATATTGAAATAGGTTGAGGTAGGGATGGTAATGGTCATCTTTGATCAGTTCATGGTTGATTCTAAGACATATTCAGTTCAAAAGAACTTAGTTTAGATGCACCTAGAGAGTGAGGTGTTGATCATAAAGAACCTTAGCCTATGAAATGTTGATGTGCAGAAATAATAAATGTAAGAATTCATCCATTAATAGTAGAAGCACCTAGCTAAGGTAAACACTGAATTTAGAAGATTAGTAGCGAAGAATAGAAACCTCTCTAGGAAGGAAGTCTATGCCTTGCAAAAAAATTCTTCAATTGAGATTGTCTTCTGGAAGAACTAGGCTCTTAAATTTGAGATAGTCAAGAACCACTACAAAGATCAAGTTGGCCTACAAAGGAAGTTAATGAAAAACACATCTAGATAGCTAAGGCAAAAGTAAATGAGATCCTCCAACAACCCTACCAAGGAAAAGAGGTGTGACAACCTATCATTGATGGAATAGATGCCTACAACAAAGTGGAGATCCGCATCAATGAGTTGTAGATTGAAGAGATGATAGAACACATGGAGCTTGCCAATCTTTGATATGCAAACCTAGCAATGCTAACTACCAGACAGTCGTGATTAGAATTAGAGAAATAGGTGGCCAACTTGTACTTGTTATATGAGGTAGAGTTTAAACACCTCAAGGAGACCAAGCAAAAGCTTGAGACTACAAATGTTGAATTCAAAGTACTTAGGGCAAGATTCACTGATTAAAGATCAACTATTGAGAACTTGACTAGAAGAATGAACAATTATTAGGAATTGTAGAATGCAATCAGGGCATTTAACATCGAACGCACACAATGTGCTACCTCATTCATTAATGTTAAGAAGTTGTTGCCAACAATGCCCTATCCTTGGGATGTGCCCACACCTGCCTACATTGGTGAAGCTATGTTGATTGTGCATGATCTGAAGAGTAAGGAGGAGAAGGTGAAAGCATCGTTGGATGCCTTCCATCTTCCACTAGAAGTTGCAGCCATAGTAGAACAACCACAACAATCTCAACCACCACATGTGCTTGAAGTAGAAGAAGGTCCTTTGAAACCTCAGGAGCTTCCACTACCTAATACCATTTAATATTTTTCATCATCTTCATGCTATCAAAAGGGTTTGTGTTTGTCAATTTTGTCCTAGTGTTCAATTTTTTAGTCTTGAATACCAAATTCTTTTGTAATGATTTTATATCTGTACACTCAGGCACTTAGTGTTTATTTGTGTTTGTCATATATCTATTGTCAGTCAATAATTCCATACCTTCCCAGATTTGTAAAGAACTCAAGGACAAGTTTTCATTTAGTCATGTGGGTATGATGAATCATAAATTAGGTGTGTTGACTGGCCCCAATTAATTAGGCCCCATCGACATATGATGTGATGCATTGGTATAGCCCTATCGACACATGATTTGATGCATTAATGTGGCTGGATTGACATAATGTCTATTTTTTCCTATAAATATGCACTCACCCACTATGTTTATGGCATATCTTGTCATAGTTGTAGCAAATCTCTTGTAGTTTTATCATTTGAAAGTTAGAATATTTTCCTAAGTACCCATAGTAGGAGTCAAAGAGTGTATGGATCTTTATTTGAGCATTGTTGTACCTAAGCACAGCAATGTGTGCGGCAATAAAGACAAGCTTTTTGATAAACCTTGTAACACTTTGCAATAGATTAATTGTTTATTTATGCATTTAATGTTTTGTGCAATTTCCTTTAATGCTTTAAGTAATTAAGCTAAATTAGGCTAAATTAAGTTAGATTAAATAGCAATTAATTAAGCACATAAGTACAACCACTTCAAGCATATGCTTGGTGCTTAGCAATCCTAGTAACACTTAACGTTTGGTAACCTAGTAGTGTTAAATGTGTTCAAGATGTTTACAGCAAATGGGAATGGATGCTTATGTTAGGATTAGTTAGGTGTAGCTAGTTATATTAAGTTATTAATTTAAGTATCTTTTTTTATTCATTATTCTTTATCCTTAGGCAACTTAAAACATAAAATGTAAAAAATGGTAAAAATCATATGCCTCAGTTGCACTTAACCATACCTTTGCATTTCACAAGTGTAATTTGGATGACAATGATTCCAATGGTTAGTGTCACTTCTTAGAGACCTATGTGCTTAGAAGGCTATAAATCCATGGAATTTGACCAGATCGCACGTGAAGGCTTAGTGATTTGTATGGTTAGGTGTAGGGGGTACTCGTCGCTCATCACTTGGTACGAACTTGGACAGATAGGTATGATGATCATTTTATTCAAATTTTGCATAAGAACCTATTACAAATATGGTCAAGCACCTTACATCCCAATGTCTGCAATTCCTTCTCATCCCATTTATTCACCTCACTATTGCATACGATTATGAGCCTTTTGGTTTTATGTAGTATAGTGTAACATCCCAACCATGGCAATTGTGTGTTGTTTAGAACAAAGACATTATCTACATTTATTTTCTAAGGTGCCCACAAACATCTCTAGAAGTGGTTATGCAAGGGAATTATGGCAAAAGCCTACTTTGGGGGGGATCCACTTGCATAGCTTTTGTCAATCATAGCTTTGAACTAACCTTCACATCTTCCAGAACATCAGTGATGGTTCATCTAAATTTATGCATGCTTTTAGAACTACTTCTCATCAATTTTAATTAATTTTTCCTACTTCTTTATCTTAACATCCTTCAACTTTCAAAAACTTTCTATGTCATCTTCTGCATTGGACCTTTGGTCTTAATTGTTTTAAAACTTGTGTGCTTTTGAAGTTACACGTATTAGTTATGGGGGCTAAGAATGCCCGCTTTGAAATTTTCCAACATCCTACTTTCAAAAATTATGATAACTAATAGTAATTGACCAAAATAAGGTAAACAACTTGATAATTTTAGTTACCTCATAGCCTTGG